>BJCM01061867.1:0-35988 GCA_018326385.1 Flaveria bidentis
GAAGACTAAGTCTGAAGACAACAGCTGAAGACAAACAACTGAAGACAAACAGCTGAAGACTAAGTCTGCAAACAGCTGAAGACTAAGTCTGCAAACAGCTGAAGACAAACAGCTGAAGACTAAGTCTGCAAACAGCTGAAGACTAAGTCTGCAAACAGCTGAAGACTTAAGTCCGCAAACAACAGCTGAAGACAACAGCGGTTGTCACAACAGCTGAAGTTCGCTGAAGGACTTGGTTGCTTCAGCCTTCATAAATCTCTACAATATCAAACCTTGGTCATTAAGTTTCACGTGACGTATCAATATATATCCCTTCATTGTGATCATATCGTAAGTATGTGTTGCCTTCAATTCCATCATTAATTCGTTGAATACCGACAAAAAATGATGGTAGGTCATCAAACTGATTGTATTCTTCCTCGTCGACAACATTGTCAACTCCTAGAATTCGACGTTTACCTTGCAAAACTATATGATATCTTGATTGGCTCGGATCATTGATAAAAAATACCCGTGTGACTTGTTTTGCGAGAACGAATGGTTCAGATGCATAGCCATCACTTGTAAGGTCAACAAGTGTAAAACCATATTTGTCGACTTTAATGCTCGTACGGTTATTCACCCACTTACATTTGAACAAAGTATAGTAAAAGAATAATAGTCTAATTCCCATATTTCTTGAATCACACCATAATAAGAATCTTTAACAATTCTTAACATTCTGTCTTTGTTCATTCTATCGAATTCAGTCGTTGATGTTATACCTCGACACACCACATGTAACACATTTATGTTCCTTTTTTTGTCACATCATCATCAACTTCATCTGTTTCTTTAGCAATTCTTAGCCGGTGGTCTATTTTTTGTCACATCATCATCAACTTCATATGTTTCTTTCTTACGCTTATACCTTGACACACCACATGTAACACATTTATGTTCCTTTTCGAACTCATTTCTATACAATATACAATCATTTGAACATGCATGTATTCTTTCAACTTCTAATCCCATTGGACACATCAATTTTTTAGCTTGATATGTTGAGATTAGTAGCTCGTTATCTTCAGGAAGCATGTCATGCAAAACCACTAATAAACTTGTGAAACTTTTATCACTCCATCCATAGTTTGACTTTAAGTTAAACAAATTTAATACGGCACTAAGCTTCGAGAAATTTTTACAGCCGGGATATAACGGTTTTTTAGCATCATCAAATAAATATTGTAATTTTTTTTATCACCATCCCTAATATTTTGGTCTAAATCATCTATCATGTCATTTAAGTTTTCACTGTTGTCATTTATATATGAATCTTTATTCTCCGTAGTATCATTGTGTTAATTAAGAGACGATGTGCGACGATCAATAAGTGATTCACCATGCATTGACCAACAAGAGTATCCAGGCATAAAACCATGTTTAAACAAATGATACTCTATGTCTTTAATATCCTTAAACCTTTTAAAATTTTTACAAAGTGAATAAGGACAACTAATTGATTCATTTCCATTATTCACTCGATCAGCTTTGGCCACCATAAGAAAACTTTGAACTCCTTTTGTATATATTGAGTTAGAACGTTCGATCTTGTACATCCAAACTTTACGATCCATCTGAAAATAATATGTATGTATATATGGGTGTGTGTATATATTACATATGTATTATTGTATAAATATAATACAAATATATGCAAAATATATGTGTGTATACCGAAAATCAAATATATATTCTAACATTAAATTAAATGATTATATATATATATACATACACATATAAATATAACTAAAAGATTAGAACTCACTAACCTTATAAAATCTTGAAGAACCTCTTGTTAAAACTTAGTACGTTTCTTGATCAAATATATGGTAGTGATGATTATAAAGACTTGAATCCCTAAAACAAAACATCATAAACAATTTAAAATAATCAAAATTTAAAAAGAAATTACAATATACTAAGGTAACTTAATATAGTTCTCATTTGAGAATAACAAAGATGATTAATACAAAATTGTTGAATAATTGATTAAAGCTAAGTTTGAAATCAATATGAGATGTAAACACAGAGAGAGTACTTAAAGAGAGGAGTTTGAGATTGAAGACGATAGTTTGAAATGTTAACGTTATTCTGATTAAAAAAGAAGCTTTATTAAGGCGGTTTGGGGGAACTCGCCCTAAAAAATGATAAAAAAAAAACTGCCCCAAAAAATAATATGGATTTTATAGGGCGGTTTTATGATAGAACCACCCCAAAAAAGAAGCTTTATTAGGGCGGTTTGGGGGGAACCCGCCCTAAAAATGTTAGAGAACCGCCCCAAAAAATAATATGGATTTTATAGGACGGTTTTGTGACAGAACCGCCCCAAAAAATCAAAAACCCGCCCTAACAACTAAGTTCCAAACCGCCTCATAAAATCAGATGCATTTTTAGAAGCGAATTACGAAAGAACCGCCCTAACAAATAAGTTAGAGCCGCCCTAACAAACCAATTTTGTACTAGTGTCATGTGTTTTCATAACTTTTTGCGTGTTGATTATTATTGAAAAGCATGGATACAGATTATTATATACTATGTGAAACCGTATAGAAATCTAATGTGTTTTCTATATTGTTTTTACTCCATAAACATTTGAGTGTAAGATTAAACTTAAGCTAAACAATTAAGTTAATTATTAGAAGGAAAAAGTCAAATATCATAACCGAAGGCTACTTCTGAACAAGTTATATTATTCAAATAATATTAGTAATTGACTAATTGTATTAGTTTGCACGCTAGTATTAATTAACTCAATGATGTTTAGATAAAACTGAAAGAGCAGGTAAAACATAAGTGATTATAAATACTTCTGTATATGCATGTATCAAGTGCTTACTGATATATAGTTTGTAGTAAGAGTGAGTTTTATTCCGAAAAATGTGGAGATTAAAGATAGCAGATGGGAGTAATAATCCATACCTTTACACCACAAACAACTTTGTAGGTAGGCAAACATGGGAGTTTGATCCTAACTATGGAACTCCAGAAGAACGCGATGAGGTTGAACAAGCTCGGCTACATTTCTGGAACCGTCGCCACCAAGTTAAGCCCAGTGGCGATGTCCTTTGGCGCATGCAGGTTGATGTTTCTTAATTTCATAAATTTCATGTCAACATTAATATCACTTGAAATTTAACGCGAACATGCAGTTTATAAGAGAGAAGCGATTCAAACAGACGATACCTCAGGTGACGATTGAGGATGGTGAAGAAGTCTCTTATGACAAAGTTACCGCCACATTGAGGAGATCTGTTCACTTATTATCGGCCTTACAGGCTGACGATGGTCATTGGCCAGCAGAAAACTCGGGTCCAATGTTTTTCATCCAGCCATTGGTAATTCTTTCGATTTTATTGATGTTGTTTGTAAAAAAGTTCTCACTTAATACTCACAGTGCGGATATTAACCTTCACGTCAACACATTAATTGTAGGTGATATGCTTGTATATCACAGGGCATCTTGATAGCGTGTTCCCTGAAGAACACAGAAAAGAAATCCTTCGGTACTTATATAATCATCAGGTAGTAACTATTATAAGGGATGATGAGAAATTTATACATTGATTGAACACAAGCATACACATTTTTCACCAATTGACATATACATATCTCACTTAGGATTGATTACTTTACAGAATGAAGACGGTGGCTGGGGATTACACATGGAAGGTCATAGCACAATGTTTGGCACGACCCTAAGTTACATATGTATGCGCCTGTTAGGAGAAGGGCCCGATGGTGGTTTGAATGGTGCATGTACCAACGCACGAAATTGGATACATGATCATGGTGGTGCTATCGCTGCTCCGTCTTGGGGGAAAACATGGCTTTCGGTATGCTTACTAACCATCCAATATGGATCAGAAAGTAGATGGAAGATCTTAATACTATTCCTTTAGTTTTCATCATAACTTATATGAGATAGTGTGTTTTAGGTACTTGGTGTTCATGAGTGGGTAGGATGCAATCCAATGCCTCCAGAGTTTTGGGTCCTCCCTTCTATCTTTCCCATGCATCCAGGTTAACTTAGGTCTCTAAGACCAGCTTTAGACTGTGTTATAATGTTCAAAATATACAGTTAATAAACTAGAAATTAAGCCTGTGCAATATGACGCTTTTACAAACTTAGTCACGTGTGTTGCGAGACAACATTAATATGATTAGGTACATAAAAGAAAAATATAAAGAAACATATGATTAATAAAATATAAAGTTGTGCCAGCTCAATTCTAAATATCGAACAATTGGTATCAGTTTCATTTTGAAGCTACCATCAGTCAATGTAACCCACGATTTCCAACAAATAGACTATTTTAAATACGGCTCCTTTATAAAAAAAAAGTTATACTGGAATGCTAAAAAGAAAAAATTAAACGCAACCACAAATTAGATATTTATAAGAAAAAGTTATCGAAAAAAAGTTACTGAAAAAAATCAAATTAGTAAAAAATAATTAATGGGTGGGGTTAAAAGTGTATATAATATATAATACAGGGAGTAAGATTATAAAATTTGAAACTTAAGGGGTTGGAAAATGGGAACTTTGTCAGTGTTTAAATAAATGTGGTATTAGTAATGTTGTAATGATTTTCCTTTAGTTTTTACTGGGATTTTTTAATGGTATTAATTTAGTATATTTTTTTTAAGAAAAGACATTACTTGTACCTCTTAGTTGTTAGTTAGTAGATAACAGATCCTTATGATAACCTTGACAAGGAAACTATCATTTATGTTCATCCTTAACATATTTTTCGTCAATATGTAGCGAAAATGTGGTGTTACTGTAGGCTGGTATACATGCCGATGTCATATCTATATGGACGAAGGTTTGTAGGTCCAATCACGCCACTAGTTCTACAACTTCGTGCCGAACTTTATACACAAGCCTACAATGAAATCAAATGGAAGAGTACAAGACATGTGTGTGCAAAGGTGAAATATGTGCTTAATTAAATGATTTGTATTTCCCTAATTACTTTCTTAATCCAACTTACTGTCTCAGGAAGACATATACTACCCACATCCTTTGCTACAAGATTTAATGTGGGATAGCTTCTACATTTTCACTGAGCCCCTCCTAACTCGTTGGCCATTTAGTAAACTACGCGAGAAAGCACTAAAAAAAACCATCGACCATATCCATTACGAAGATGAGAATAGCCGATACATCGCGATTGGTGCAGTGGAGAAGGTATAGAAAAGGAAGAAAACACATAACAATTCAATAAGAAGTTAGCAACTACTATGCAAAAAAATGCCATTTTTAACCGTTATTTAGTGTGATCATTTCGATCTCCTGCAAACGATTGTCCAGGCACTGTGCATGCTTGCGTGCTGGGATGAAGATCCAGATGGAGTCTGCTTTAAAAAACACCTTGCTAGAATCCCAGATTACATATGGGTTGCTGAGGATGGAATGAAAATGCAGGTTATACATGAATATATATATCAAGATACTAGAAAAGACACATTTTCATTTTACATGCTAAAGGTACAATCTTTTATCATAATTTGCATAACTTTACGTGTGATATTTCGAAATAGAGTTTTGGCAGTCAAGAGTGGGATGCAAGTCTTACCATACAAGCTCTACTCGCTACTGATCTTACCGATGACATTGAACCTATATTAATGAAAGGGCATGACTTTATTAAAGCCTCACAGGTCTACTGTAAAAAGCTACTGATCCATTTTTTTACATATATGTGTTACTGAATTCATTACTGCTTTATATGTGTAATTATTTAGGTTAGGGACAATCCTTCTGGGGACTTCAAAAGCATGTATCGCCATATTTCTAAGGGTTCATGGACGTTCTCGGATCAAGATCATGGATGGCAACTTTCAGACTGTACTGCTGAAGGATTAAAGGTATTTTTGTTATTACTCATAGGTTAATAATCAAGCAAAATAGAACTTCCACTGCTTCTTATTTACATTTTTTTCATCTTCAGTGTTGCCTCCTATTTTCCATGATGCCCCCAGAAATTGTTGGCGAAAAGATGTCACTTGAGCGATTAGCTGATGCTGTCAACGTAATACTTTCTTTGCAGGCAAGTGTTAAATAATGTAGCTCTTCCGCGAGTGCATCTAGTTTTTCTCTTACCACGTTTTAGAAACACTGATTGAACATTTATTAATATAGTTTCAATTAAATAGCCTGTTGATATAAAGAAAGGCAAATAATGTTAAGTATGCGAATCGTGACGAACCTTTTTCACTTGACGATAATGTAGAGCAAAAATGGTGGGGAAGCAGGATGGGAACCCGCGAGATCATCAAATTGGTTGGAGGTAATCGCATCACGGGAAAAATACTCTAAAGTATATGCTTGTGTTCATTATTCACCTATATCGACTCAACTTATGTTCTATTTTTTAGATTCTCAATCCTACAGAGTTCTTTGAGGACATTGTCATTGAGCATGAGTAAGATCCGAATGCGGTTACTGCTTCATTATCTTCTCTAGCTAACAATCAAACTATAAGTACGCCAAAATCAAGAAACTCACCATAGTGTTTTACCAGGTACGTCGAATGCACAGGAACATCAATGCAGGCCCTTGTATTGTTTAAGAAGTTATACCCCGAACATAGGCGAGAAGAAATAGAAAGTTTCCTTACAAATGCAGGTCGATACCTTGAGAATATGCAGATGCAAGACGGTTCATGGTTTGTTCTTCTTTCGAACATAAAGATAAGTGTTCTTAACATTGTTACAATGATATAACATAATGTCATGTGTATTAGGTATGGAGAATGGGGTATGTGTTTTACATACGGTACCTACTATGCTCTTGGAGGGCTCGAAGCAATTGGGAAGACTTATAAAAATTGTCAGGCTATTCGAAAAGCTGTCAGTTTTCTGCTAAAAACGCAGATGGAAGATGGCGGTTGGGGAGAAAGCTACCGATCATCCCCAGAGAAGGTAATGTAGGCTAATTGAAATAACTAAACTTTATATAATAATAAATAAGTAACTTGGGTTATTCGCATGTGTTATACTCTGATGATCAAAATATGGACGATATGAGAGTTTTATAACACTTTTCTATTGAAACAATCTAGGGTTCAATTCAAACTTTCAATGGCATAAAAATTAAATTTCTCTCAAGAACAAATACGTATGTGTCTATGAACTTTGAACCAAAAGAAATGACCAAAGTGAATGAAATCTTAGTTTACAACTTTATAACTTGTAAATTTTTTCATGGTTACTTAAATAAACAGAAATATATACCTCTTGAAGGAAATAGATCCAACGTGGTTCATACCGCATGGGCTTTGTTGGCATTGATTCATTCTAAACAGGTTAGTTATTTTCACATCATGTTTTACGTGCATACACAAATTACCTTGAAACCTATATGGACTTATGAACATGATTTGCTTATCGTCAAATTAAAATTCACATTACTAATGCAGGAAAAGAGAGACCCAACACCTTTACATAGAGCAGCCAAGTTACTGATCAATTCTCAGATGGAAAATGGTGATTTTCCGCAACAGGTAAGGAACTCGAATAAATAGAGCATTATGGTTTATGCATTTGAGATGGACAAACTCGAGATTAAAAAAGTCACAAAATATAAAACTAACTCACGACATAGGTGGTTCCACCCTTTACTAATCAGTGACGAAAAAAATACAAAATGCAGGAAACAACTGGTGTCTTCAAGAAGAACTGTTTGTTACACTATCCAATGTATAGGAATATATACACATTGTGGGCTCTAGCTGAATACCATAAGAAGGTGCTACCTCAGCCTACAGGAATTTAACACCATCGCTTAGCAGATAGCTAGTCCGTTACTATATCTAGAGATCTAAGGGATCGCTTCAATGCTGTTATTCAAACATTTCTTTTAGTTATTTGGAATGATTTTTCTTTTCTGCTCAAGAATCTTTGTAGTGATATACTTTGGTGATGTACCTACAAGTAATATCTCTTTTGTGGATTTAGAGTAGTGTTGTAAGTTCTCTCTTAATTGGCGAGGGTGCGTGTTTAATCATAGATTGTCATGTAAGATAGTAATGTAATGTGTCCTCTACAAAAGTTATATATATATATATATGTATATGAAATAATTGGGTAAGGACGCTATCGAAGTGCTAAGATTTGGAGACTCGTTGTTGCCTTTGATTTCCGTTAGAGTGAGAGTCTAATTAGGGTGCCTAAATGCCTTGATTACGCTCTTGTTGTGGAGTCTCTAAAGGTAGTAACCCCATAACAAAAATCATAATATGGGCTAACACTAATTACAAAAGTTTTGGCAAAGATATATAACAACCTTAGAGAACATGTTGTGTAAGACTTATCCTTTTCGCTTCGGTTAAAGATGAAGTCCTTCATATGTTCTAGTCGCACACAAAACAACATGATATTTCGTCAAATCCAACCTCGACTCGTAAAATAACATACACGTGACATTTAGGATTAACTTTCTACCCAAGTTAAAGTAATTGACTCAAGCTCTAAACAATAATCGATAAACATTAAACAAAGAAAACAAATTGATCAATCCAACTCGACTAAATGCGCATATCTCCTGGACTAAGGATTTCAGGTTCTTGATCAACCCACCTAGATTAAACACGCATATCTCCTGGGTGACCGCACTTCCCGCTTGACTACAAGATCCGACAACCTGACATACGAACCATCTTTCAGTCTGTTTGAGTTAAAAAGAAGCGGCAACATAAGAATCGCGATCATGCCAAAAAGGTGCAAGACCCTAGTGTGCGACTATATATATCAACTTTCTAAATAGTTATTAGACTGGTAATAATATTTCTGATGGATGCTAAACTCATCTTTACAAACATTTTCATAACATTTATCACTCGATTTTAAGGAAATGGTTCAAGGTGATTATTTTGTAACTATTGCGCGTTATGATTTTCTAAAGATTTATTAGAATATGTCTCTTGTGAGACTTGACTCAGCCTGGATTATTAGATTCGATATATCTGACGAGAATCAAGTCAATAATCGTGATTATGTGATCTTTGTCAGTTACTCTTACACAGTTATACATGTTGTTAGGTACTTCAAATCAGGGTGACATCTCTTGCTAGTAGTTATTTTACTTTAGCTATTATACGTTTACCTTACTCGTTAGCATAATCATTCCTCAACTATTTCATCGGCAAATATCAGAAACGAGCCAAACACGAGCAAAATTCCGCTCGGTTCGGTTCGTGAGAAACTGGACTTTTCACAAGTGTGATTGCCAGACTCATTATCAACTTTTAACATCATTTTTTGTTGCTTCCACCTGGTAACTTCACTAAGCAAATGGACCACATAACCAAAATGTTTATAAATTTACAATCAAAACATAACAGTAGCCGTTGAACTTTGTGAAACAACAACACCAGAATCCTTTCTTTCTTTGCAAGTAAGAACGAAACCAAACCCCATGAACCCACAATAATAAAAATCAGGAACACAAACTCAAAGGGAACACCCAGTGATGAAACCGAACCCACAGTAACTTTTTTTAAGTGGCAGGTACGAACTCGATATATATAAAAAAAAAAATTACATTAGCGGGTCAAAATTTTATAATGTCAGATAAAAGATTAACACTACTAACGAAAAAAATTTTTTATACGTTTCTCCCTTGCCTACATGTGTTTACTTTTTATCAATTAAAGGCTCATAATGAATTCTTCAAAACCGTTCCACGTGACGTGAACGATCCACTTGTGGATCAAATTAAGACCCATATCCATGTTTAACAAGCGAAGCCCAATAACATACTAATTAATGGGCCGATACATTTATACATGGTCCAGTAAAATTGCTAAACATTAATTAATTAAAATAAACTAGCATGCGTTCCTGCATCTCCTAATTTCATTCATAAATAAGAATGTTTATTAAATCATCAAGTAAGCCCAATAACACTAAAATTACCGACACAAAGGGCTTGAGATGAGGCTTCCCAAAAAGTTTGTTTACGGTAATGTTTATACACCATGTGATTGGTATGTTACCAAAGTAGAAAACCACGCTCATAGTACTTCTCCCGTTATCCTTATCATTCGTGATGTATCAATTTTCTAGTTGTGTAAGTATAGTTAGTTACGGTTAGTTATCACTTTAACTACTTCGTCTCTAACAGTCATGATAACTCGAATTTCCTACATATTCTCTTCTTTGAATTATCATTTATCTATCATGCATAAGGTAAAAAAAATTAGAAGGGAAACCTAAGTAGCTAGAGAAGATATATCTCAACACCTTTTGATTTCTTGATAATTTTACCCCCGATCTGAAAGCCCATATTCTATTGTCACTATAAGAAATGTTACCATTAGCGACGACACCCACCAATAGCGACGACTACCATTAGCAGCGATAGTTGCCACTAGGGTTTCTAAACTTAGATCTGGCCGTTGAACGTGCACCAGATCTGATAATGTATGTTTTGTCGAAATACAACAACTTATAATGTATGTTTTGTTTTGTAGGCTCAAATCGCAAGTTTGTTTCAAAATACGAACTTTATGTCTCAAAATGCAACTTATTGCCTCTCAAAAAGCTACACAACAAGCAGACGAAGATGATTCAGACGAGGAAGATGAATAGGATAGCGGTTAAGTAGTTTAAGTTTGTTTTAACGACATTTAATGTTGAAGTCAAACAATGTATTAGCATACTTAATTAGTTAACACTCGTAATGGACTTCTTAATATTAATGTACGTGTATGTTATTTGTGTTATTGAAAAATTTAGGTTTATTTTTATACAGGTTTATTCGGTTTTTAAAAATAAAAATAAAAAAACAAAAAACAAAAATTGACTATTAGCGGGAACACATGTCGCCGCTAAAAGTCTTTTCACCCGGGAATTTTAACAAACACAAATAGCGGCGATCAAGTCGCCGCTAAAAATCTTATTAGCGGCGACTACTCGCCGCAATTACTAATAGCGGCGACAAACCCTATTAATAGCAGTGAAATATGTCGCCGCTATTGATCTTCTTCCTTGTAGTGTGTGTATTGTGTATTTTCATAAAATTTGATACATATTTGTTAGTTTTACTTGATTACATACATTAGTAATCACATATTTCCTCCTTTTTTGTGACGTTAGAAGCATAAGGGTATGGTATTAATTATGTGTTGAGTGTGATAATAGACTAATTATAAACGAAATGCTAGAAGGGAAAACCATGTAAGATATATAAAAATGATGTCTTCTCAATAAATTGTGTGATCTAATTAAAATATCAGTGTTAGTTGGGAAGCATCGATCTTCTCAATAAGATTTTCACATAAAATTTATCGAATTGATAAAACATGTGTGTTTTTTTATAATTTTATCATTTTATGTGGACTAAATAATATTAGTGTTAGTTGAGTATTTTCGAAAGCATGGGCGCAGATTGATTAGTTTTATGCTTGACATGACCCGTAAAGAAACTTAATGTGTTTATTTTTAGCAAAACCATACGAGTGTTAGATTTTAGAGTTAAACTAAACAATATGTTATTACATGGGTAAAGTCGAATATCATAAAAAAGGCTACTCCTCAACAAGTTGCATTATTTAAATAACAAAAATGATTATAAATACTAGTATATGGGTGTGTGTGTTGATTAGTGCTTAATTACTAGCTAGTAGTTTGAATCAGTAAAAAAAATTTGTACTCTGGATATGTGGAGGTTAAAGATAGCAGATGGTAGCAATAATCCATACCTTTACAGCACAAACAACTTTTTGGGTAGGCAAACATGGGAGTTTGATCTTAATTACGGAACCACAAAAGAACGCGATGATGTTGAACAAGCTCGGCTACATTTCTGGAACCATCGACTCCAAGATAAGCCCAGTGGCGATGTCCTTTGGCACATGCAGGTTGATGTTTCTTAATTTCATAAATTTCAATGTTAACATAAAATCACTTGAAATTTAACGTGAACATGCAGTTTATAAGAGAGAAGCGATTCAAACAGACGATACCTCAGGTGAAGAGGTCTCTTATGACAAAGTTATCGCCACATTGAGGAGGTCTGTTCACTTATTATCGGCCTTGCAGGCTGACGATGGTCATTGGCCAGCAGAAAACTCGGGTCCAATGTTTTTCATCCAGCCATTGGTATTTCTTTCGATTCTATTGATGTTGTTTGTAAAAAAGTTCTCACTTAATACTCACAGCGCGCTTAGCACTATGAAATGTTCATGTCAACACATTGTAGGTGATATGCTTGTATATCACAGGGCATCTTGACAGTGTGTTCCCCGAAGAATACAGAAAAGAAATTCTTCGGTACTTATATAATCATCAGGTACTAACTATATATTATAAGAGATTGTGAGAAATTTATAAATCTCCCCTTTCTCAACTCATAACAAACCCATTTGTCACCAATTGACATATAAATACATCACTCGGGGTTAAATATCTCAATAGAACAAAGACGGTGGTTGGGGATTTCACATTGAAGGTCATAGCACAATGTTTGGGACGATGCTCAGTTACATATGTATGTGTCTGCTAGGAGAAGGACCTGATGGTGGTTTGAATGGAGCATGCACCAATGCACGAAAATGGATACTCGGACATGGCAGTGCAATCGGTATTCCCTCTTGGGGAAAATCATGGCTTTCGGTACGACGTCTTCCCTCCAAGAATATTGATTGAAAAATAAAAAACATAACTGATACAGAGTTATTATTTATATGAGTTCCTGTTAAAAGTGAACACTTATAGGTGGTAATTTGTTTTAGGTGCTTGGTGTTCATGAGTCGGTAGGATGCAATCCTATGCCTCCTGAATTCTAGATCCTCCCTTCCATCTTTCCTGTGCATCCAGGTTCGCTATTTCGCTCTCCAAACCAACTCTTATTGTTGTGATGTTCTAGATTTCGGAGTATATTGTTTAACAACCTTGAAATCAAAAGTGTATATTGACGCTTAGGGGGGGGATCCGGATATGTAGTATGACCGGACGATGAAGTTATTGCCTTAAGGGTTGTTTGGCAACTTTTGAATAATTAAGTGCTAAACCAATAATAGGTCTGAACCATTAAGTGCTGAACCATTAAGATGTCTGAACCATTAAAAGCTACTATATCGTTTAACTATTCAAATGCAAATGTTTGATTAATTCAGATAAGAGGTATTAACCATTCAACATTAGACCTCTTAGCCATTAAGCACTAATATAATGCTTAACCATTCACAGGCAAATGTCTGAATCATTCAGACATTTGCTCGCGAAACAAACAGTCTGAACCATTCAGACAACTGAACCATTAAAAGGTTGATTAAGATGCTGTCAAACAACCCTTTAGTTCATCATGGAGTGATCGATTGTAGCATCACTTACTCCCCCCCAACCCTAAAAAAATTACTCTCACTGTCGCCACCACCGCCACCGACGCCGCACAACCCCGCCGCCGACCACCACCGTCGTTTGTCCCGACCACCGACACCCTTAACCGTCGATTGTATCCGATCTTCGTTGCCGAACCGTGTCTCGACGACAGGCGTTATCGGTTGGTAGCGGTAGTGGGGTACGGTCAGTTTTCGGAAACGGACACGGTTGGTGGTCGCGGTCGATTGTTCTCGGTGACAGCGGCGACGGTCGGTGGTATGTAGCAACAATGATCGGTGGTAATTGAGGTGGTGGCGGTTTGTAATGGGTGATAAATTCCAATTCCGTTATAAGTGTTTTGTCATTAGAAATGCATTTGGAATTTAAATTCCATCTATAGATTCTAATTCTTTTGAATTCCAAATCCTATGGAAAATATTGAATTCCAAATACAATTCCTTCGAATTTCAATTCAAATTCCAAATCCAATTCTAATTCCAATAAATTTCGCGAACCACACACCCTCTAGAGCTTATTTAATAATGTTTGTTACGAAATCCCCCCTTGATTTATATCTTGTAATTATAGGTTAAGGACAATCCATCTAGAGACTTCAAAAGCATGTATCGCGGTATTTCTAAGGGTTCATGGACTTTCTCAGATCAAGACCATGGATGGCAAGTTTCAGACTATAAAACTGAAGGATTATAGATTTTTTTATCATTTCTCGTAGAGAGATAATTAAGCAAAATAGAACTTCCTGTAATGGCCTGATCCTTATTTACGTACTTTTCATCTTTAGTGTTGCCTCCTATTTTCCACGATGCCCCCGAAAATTGTTGGTGAAAAGCTACAACTTGAGTTATTAACTGATGCTGTCAACGTAATACTTTCTTTTTAGGCAAGTGATAACCGATTGTATTTCTTCCATGTGCCGTCTAGTTTTCCTCTTGCCACTTTTTTAAAATACTAATAGAAATTTCAACTGAATAACCTGTTGATATAAAGAAAAATGCGGATAATGTTAAGTATGCTAATCTTAACAAGCCTTTTTTAACCTGATAATGTAGAGCAAAAATGGTGGGGTTGCGGCATGGGAACCAGCAAGATCATCAAAGTGGTTGGAGGTAATTTCATCGTAGGAAAAAATATTCTAATATATATGTTCCTTATATTAGTCATCCATACTGATTTTAACTTCTGTTCTATCTTCTTTAGATTCTCAATCCTACAGAGTTCTTTGAGGACATTGTCATTGAGCATGAGTAAGACTCAAATGTAGTATAGTGCTTCATTGTCTGGTCTATTTCACAATCAAACGTTAATTTCAAATTAAAGAAACTCAGCATAGTTTTTGCCCAGGTACGTTGAATGCACATGATCAACAATGCAGGCTCTTGCATTGTTTAAGAAGTTATACCCCGAACATAGGAGAAAAGAAATAGAAAGTTTCTTAACAGATGCAGGTGGATACCTGGAGCAAAATGCAGATGCAAGACGGTTCATGGTTGGTTTCCCCTTTGAGCGTGAAAATAAGTGTTCTTAATGTTGTCGAAAAATGTTATAACATAAAGTGTCATGTGTATTAGGTATGGAGAATGGGGTATGTGTTTTACATACGGTACCTACTTTGCTCTCAGAGGGCTGGATGCAATTGGCAAGACGTATAAAAATTGTCAGGCTATTCGAAAAGCTGTCAATTTTTTTCTAAGAACACAAATGGAGGATGGTGGTTGGGGAGAAAGCTACCAATCCTCCCCAGAGAAGGTAATGTATGCTAACCGAAATAACTAATAACATAATGTAAGTTACAAATAATAAAATATATTAATTTGATTAGAACAACTAATTTCTACGTTAGCAATATAAGATAGTTATGCCATATCTGCACACAAATAAACATACAAGCGTCTCAACCGAGTGGTCACTTTATCGAATAAACATACTGAAATACACACAAAATCTGCACCATTGTCTATGTACCATGATACTAGGACCCCCAACCGCCTACACATTTAGATACCACTAGGCTCCTTTGATATTTAGACTCTTCCACAACCATACCTTGAATGTTCTTCAATTGCAACATAGTGCAATAAAAAATTGTTCATATATCAAAATTGTAGTATCATGGTGGAGCAACATTGGAGGTGTGATGGGGAAACGGTGGTGCAACGTGAGAAACGGTGAGACGATGGTGGGGAAGCGACGATTGTGTTCATCTTTAGCTGACAATTAATGATGTTAAATTCCATTAAAACTGAGTATTCTATGACTCACATTGAAATGTTTCTAATTACATCTACACCACATCCATTCTCAACCATGGATTGTTTTGGTCAAGGATCTTGATTAGTTCTCGCAATTCTCGATATGTATGTTATCAGCTGAACTCTAGTATATATGCACACACAAACATACATACACAGTACTCTACATACATATGTCGTCAGAATGTATGTATTTATATATAGCTTTTTGTGAGTATGAAGCTTGCTACTTTATGGCATGGCTTAATAAACTTGTATTCTTTCCCTGTTTACTTTATAAACAAAAATATGTGCATCTTGAAGGATTTAGATCCAACTTGGTACATACCACATGGGCTTTGTTGGGATTGATTCATTCTAAGCAGGTTAGTTTCTTATACATTTTGTGTACAAATAACAACATACTGTAGAGTAATTTTAAATTTATGCGCTACAATTGTAATTTCTTACTCACAATAATAATTCTAAGAAAGTTGTGGCAACTGTGTTCATCTGGGATTATGTTAAGAAGTACATTGTACGTCAAAGAAGCGGGTTATGGAGATGATTAGTTTATGGCCAACTTAATTACAATTTGAACATCAAGTTCTGGATTTTATATGAAGCATGAGTACACTTTTCTCTGTGTTTAACAGTTTATATAGGAAATGAGAGACCCAACACCTTTGTGAAATGATGAACTACAACACTAATTAAAAGCATAATAATTTTGAATCAAGATATGATGAACTAAGATGGCTCCACCATTTACTAATCAATGAACCAAAAAAATTACACAATATAATGCAGGAAACAACTGGTGCTTTCAAGAAGAACTGTTTGTTACACTATCCGATGTACAGAAATATATACACACTGTGGGCTCTAGCTGAATACCGAAAGAAGGTGCTACCTCAGCCCACAAAAGTTTAATACCATAGTGTTGCATACAGCTACTCTGGTACAATATATAAATCTAAGGGATTGCTTCAATGTTGTCGTTCAAACATCTTTTCGGTTATTTGCCAAGAGTCCTTGTGGTGATAATGCTTTTTGGTGATGTACAAGCATTTTTTTATCTTGTGGATTCAAGTAGATGATGTAAATTTTCTCTTGATTGGTGAGAGGGTGGTGCGGGCCCAAGTGTGGATGAGTAAACTATTGTCTTTTTGAAGACCCAATATCGCTTACCAAAAGGGACTTCACTGAAACGGGTATAACTCGGGCTAGAAGTCTCCGTTTTGGGCTTGCGACTAGTCGAAACGACCGTTGGACTGAGGAGCACATTTTGACAAACGTCGTAGGCGGTTTGGGTCATCGTTTCGGCCCAAAAACGGCTTATTTTATGAGTTATTTCAATTTTTGTCTTATTTTTACATTTTGTTGGACTTTACTTTTGGCCTAGTTTCTAGCCTGTCTATGTTTTTTGGCCCATTCAAATTTTATTTTGTTTCTTTATATGCATGTAAGAGATAGGGAAGATGATAATTGAAGTTTATGATAAAATCTTTTTTCTCTCTATCACAGTGTGTGTTAGTGTGAAATCCTAGTTATCGGCATTCTTCGTGAATCAACGATAATTAGAAGAATTGTTACTGGTATTCTCGTTGAATCAACAGGTTCAATTGTTTATCCTTCTGTTTCTGACTACATCAGTGGGTGTTTAATCATATATAATTATGTAAGATATTAACGCAAGTGTTATCTGCAGGAGTGATGTGAATCCAAGTGTGGATGAGCAAACTTTAGCCTTTTTGGAGGCTCAAAATCGCTTATCAAAAGGGGCTTCACTGAAATGGGCATAACTTGGGCTAGAAGTCTCCATTTCAGGCCCGGGACCAGTGAAAACGACCGTTGGACCGAGGAGCACGTTTTCACAAACAGTCGTAGGCGGTTTGGGTCATCGTTTCGGCCCAAAACGTCTTATTTTAGGAGTTATTTTAATTTTTGTCTTATTTTAACATTTTGTTGGACTTTGCATTTGGCCAAGTTTTTGGTCCGTTTATGTTTTGTGGCCCATTCGAATTTGGTTTTGTTTCTTTATATGTTTGTAAGAGATGGAAGACAACATTATTGAAGTTTTATGAAAAATCTGTTTTTCTCTCTATTACAGTGTGTGTAAACCCTGATTATCGGTATTCTTTGTGAATCAACGATAGTTAGAAGAATTGTTCCTGGTATTCTTGTTGAATCAACAGGCTCAATTATCTATCTCTCTGTTTCCGACTGCATCAAGGAGTTAATAAATGTTGGTGGTTATCTAGGTATCTACTGTGAAATAAATGTTTATAAGGATCATGTTCATGATAGAACAAGGATACAATCAAAGTGTTATGATGTGAAAACTTGTTGTTTCCCTTTGATTGTGCTATGATCAGGGAGTCTAACAACGCCTCGAATGTGCTCCCATTGTGGAGTCTCCAAAGGCAACAACCTTAGAGCAATATATTTCTCCTTGATTCTATTGTAGCTAGATCGTGGTTGGTGGACGACATTCTTCTCATCATTCATCTTATGTAATTACTTTCTTTCTCTCATTCTTCCTCTTGTCCTATCTCGAGGATGCATTGTACATTTGTATAGATTAGGTAAGTCATTATGCCTCTTGTTGACATTGCCATTGCCTAATATCCATTGCATGCAGACATTTGCCGCCACATAATTTTCTTATTGTTAACATTTCAAGAGATTTTTTCCCTCATAATTGTATGTTTTTCTTATACCAACATATTATTGTTCTGATAGGTGAGTATTAAATGAAAATATTATACGAAGATTTATTATTCTATAAGATTTATTATTCTATAAGGTATCAGAGCTTTATGTCATTATCTTATCTTTCTTTTTTCTATCCCTTCTTATTCTTTTGTATACCTACGTGTGAGTGTTAGAATGAATATATTACTTAAGGTTTATTACCAGGATATATGATTTGATTACCTTTCGTTTGCAATGATTTGTATTGCACTCCTATAAACAATACAAAATATATTACGAGATTTTCACATTCTATAAATTCGAACTCCTTTTTTATTTCTTTTATATTTTATTTTCCTTCCACTTAGGACCATTAAGTTGTACAACATAGGAAACAATGGGACAAAATAAAACAAAAACTAAGAATGAAATCTGGACATTTTAAGATTTTGACACCAACAATCTTGTACCATTTCCCCTTTGTTAGTATCCTTGTTCTTTCTGAACATCCTTAGAGGCATGTGTTGTTGCCTAGAGACTTGTAAAACATCAAAGAGAATTATAGCTTTCATTTTTATTGTTATATTTACCTTTTAACACAAACTGCAGCACTAGATTTTGGAAAGTAGTACCACGGCAATAGCTATCTGCTACGACGGTATGCCTAGATGCCCACGGGTTGTGGCAACACATGCTTACGATAATCAGCTAGAGCCCAAATTGGGAAATAATCCCTGTACAGTGCATAGTGCAAAATACAGTTCTTCTTGAAAGCTCCAGATGCTTCCTGCATTAGTGTTAATTTTTATACGATTAGCAGACGCTGGATCAGAGCACACAGTGCTTCATCTTCATTTGTTTTACCTGTTGCGGAAAATCTCCATTTTCCATCTGAGAATTGATCAACAGCTTGGCTGCTCTGTGTAAAGGTGTCGGATCTCTCTCTGCCTGTATACTCAGAGACATATTTTAAAAATTGAATAATGATAATTAAGATCAAACAAAAATAGGATATTATGTGGTTTCAAAATAAGAAATCGACCTGCCGAGAATGGATCAACCCCATCATGGCCCATGCAGTGTGTACTAAGTTGGAGCGACCGCCTTCTAGAGGTACATATTTCTGCTCATAAATAAACAGGTGAATGCTAGTCTAAGGAGCCATTTACAGTTGCAGCTACTTGACCAAAAGATAGAATGTGTTTTTTGTATTACTGAAAAATTAATTAATATTGCCTTATCAGCGCAGGATCGATAGCTTTCACCCCAACCACCATCTTCTCTCTGTGTCTTCAGCAGAAAATTAACAGCTTTTCGGACAGCCGCACAATTTTCATACGTCTTCTTGATAGCTGCCAGTCCTCCAAGACCAAACCAGGTACCGTATGTAAAGCACAAGCCCCATTCTCCATACCTATTTAATACCCATTGAACTTCATGTTAGGAAAATACGAAGAAATATGTCACCTCATACAGTTTTAGATACTACTTATAGGAGAAATAAACCATGAACCATCGGGCATCTGACTTTTCTCCAGGTATCCACCTGCGCGCGAAAGGAAACTTTCTACTTCTTCCCTCCTATGTTCAGGGTATAATTTCTTAAACAAGATTAGTGCCTGCATTGCTGATGATGTGCATTCAACGTACCTGGTCAATAACCATGTTGAGTCTCATATAGTTGGTGATATATCACTACAACAAATTTATTACTTGTATGCAGTATGTGTAAGTTCATAAAAAGAAGAAGCTTATCACATTTATAAAAAGTGTGTAAAATAGTTTAAAACTACAAGTTCTTGAATGGTAAAAACTCCACACTTGTTAAGGAAACTATAGTAATCTATAAGTGATGCAGATTAAAAACTTTGACATCAGATTAAGTCAACACGTTTGGTAATCTTCTCCAAGTCTTTAGTTTTATTAGGAAAAATAACTTTTCTAAACAATTTACTAGGACATCTCTCAACACCTGCTAATTAACTTTACACACTTTTAAGCTGATAAATATATGTCAGAGAGTGTAAGAATTGATATTGCAGTGCTTGTCAAATAAAGAAGATATGCAAATATATAGTGAATTGCGTCCGAGTGTTACTCATGCTCAATGACTATGTCAGCAAAGAACTCTGTTGGATTGAGAATCTGAAATAGAATAGAAATTGAATAAGTAGGGGTGACAAATGAAGAAATGCATATTCATAGAAAGATCATTTGATCCATCATCTTGTTACCTCCAACCATTCTGATGATCCTGCAGGTTCCCATGCAGTTAGTCCGCCATTTTTGCTCTACGGTATCCAATGAGAAAAAACTGTCATGATCCACATAATCTAGAAGGTCCATTAGTTATAACTATTTCTTATTACAACTTTATAATTACATATTTTTAAGTTTGTCCTGTTTCCAGGAAATGGAATAGTGAAATCAGATTTTCTGATGAAAGAGTGATAAGCAACATATATATGCTTGCCTGCAAGGAAAGTATTACGTTGACTGCATCGTTAAGCTGCTCAAGCTCCATTTCTTTGCCCACGATTTCTGGCAGCATCATTGAGAATAGGAGGCCGCACTAAAGAAAAAGTGTTACCCATCAGTTAATATATTATTATTTGGAAGAATTATAACTGAAGTTTCCCATTTGTTCCAGTAAAGTCACTCAAAGTTTTTAATTTCTCTAAAGTCACTCAACTTTTATTAGGTGTTTATTGGCTAAGTGCTTTTGGAAGGATTATAAAAGTACCTTCAATCCGTCAGCAGTGCAGTCCGACACTTGCCATCCCTGATCTTGATTTACAAAGGTCCAAGACCCTTTAGAAATATGTCGATGCATCATCTTGAAGTCACCAGAAGGATTGTCCTTAACCTACATAAGAGTAAATTGTTCAGGAATGAGTACAATAACAAGAACAAGTAAAAACTCTGTTCTAACTTCAATTAGCTAGTGATTATTCAACACACGAATAATTTTAATCTGGATACCTGTGAGGCTTTGATAAAGTCATGTCCTTTCTTCAGCGTAGGGCCAATCTCGCTGGTAAGATTAGTAGCCAGCAGCGCTTGGATGGCTAAACCTGTATCCCACTCTTGACTACCGCCCGAACTCTATTGAGAAACACCAATGACAATTTGCAGTTAAGAAAATCAGTTAATATACCACATGTATCAAGAAACATTGAAAACTTATGTTTTCTAAGGACTGAATTTTCTTGTATAACCTGCATTTTCATTCCATCCTCAGCAACCCATATGTAATCTGGGATTCGGGCAAGATGCTTTTTAAAGCATACCCCATTTGGATCCTCAACCCAGCATGCAAGCATGCATAGTGTCTGCAAATGGTTTTTGATATATTTAAGTATATGTATTAATTAAAAAGCCCACAAATGTGTATAAATAAAAACACTTTCAAGCTTCCAAATGTATATATGTATCAATAAATTTTGTAGAGATTTAGGTGGATTCTTTACATTTTAAATGTAGTGATTTATGTGATGTTTGTCCAGGCTCGGTAATACACACAAAGTATTTGGAACCTTTTATGTAATATTGTTCTTGAACTAAAGTAAACAATTACAAAGAGAATAATAATTAAAACTTTCAACATGCTTATATAAGGAAATACAAAACAAATAAAAAATCCCAAGCAAGATCTCCAAAGATACTGCATTGCTTCACGCCTCAACCGACGTTTTCCTCCAATTTACTTGGTCAAACCTTTACCAAGTCTTCCACAAACCCAAAATAACAAAGCATAAAATAAACATCAGTTAAATATACTTAACTGACGACCTATGACCTGTTGACCGTTGACCCATGACCCGTGAACAACTCGATTAGCCCAACATATGCAAATTCTCACAAGGACATTTTTAAGCAAGTTCATAATTCCTCACATTATTTTGCGTGTGAATAGGCCTCAAAATATTATAGAATCAATTGACTTGCAGTGGATGTGAGAATTGTGAGTCATTTGTAAGCCTTAAGTTGTGCGATATCGTTTAGTTATTTATGTACCTTCTCCACAGCACCTATCGTGAGATACTGGCTGTTCTCATCCTCATAATGGATATGCTTCATGGTTGTTTTGAGTGCTTTCTCGCGCAGTTTGTTAAAAGGCCAGCAAGAGAAGAGAGGCTCGGTGAAAATGTAAAGACTGTCCCATATTAACTCTTGAAGTACAGGATGAGGGTAGTATAGGTCCTCCTGAAATAATAAGTTGACAAATGCAAATAAGAAGTCTGTAGATACATACAAAGGAATGACGGAAGCAAGTAACTTCACTTTTGCACACAAATGTCTTATACTCTTCCAGTTGATTTCACTGTATGGCTCTATATAAAGTTCATCCCGAAGTTGTATAACAAGAGGAGTGATTGGCCCCACAAATCTTTTCCCGTATAGATATGACATCGGCATGTATACCAGCCTACAGAAACACCACATTTTTGCTGCGATTGGACAAAGGAAACAATTAGTGATAAAGCTAATAACTTGTAATTCTATAACAATTAATTATGTTATAGAATTGTATTAACATTGGAGAAGCTAAATTAACCTGGATTCATGGGAAGAAAGGACGGGAGGATCCAGAACTCCGGGGGCATCGGGTTGCTGCCAATCCACTGATAAACACCAAGGATCTAAAACAAAAAAAAACTTTTAAGACACATATCTACTCTTTTATATTTTTGTATTTCCATGAAAACTAATTCTTTAAAGTAACGACGTTTATATACTGACAAATGTCTTACTGAAAGCCATGTTTTTCCCCAAGACGGAATAGCGGTCACGCTGCCATGATCTAGTATCCATTTTCTGGCTTTGGCGCAGGCGCCATTCAAACCACCATCAGGCCCTTCTCCTAGGATGCGCATACATATGTAACTAAGGGTCGTGCCAAACATTGTGCTATGACCTTCCATGTGAAAACCCCAGCCTCCATCGTCGTTCTATTAAATCACAAATGACAATTATTTCAACTGGTATAAGATGCCCTGTGATGTACAAACATATAACCTGGTAAAAGTTGGCACCTGATGACAGTATAAGTACCGAAGAATTTCTTTCCTGTGTTCTGCTGGGAACACACTGTTTAGATACCCTGTGATATACAAACTTATAACCTGCATTTTGTTTATACGAAGGTTTTCATGTGTCAACGCATAAATTTGAGGTCAAATACTATATGAAAAGTATGAAAATCAAAACACTTACTAGTGGCTGGATGAAAAACATTGGGCCAGCGTTTTC
The DNA here is from genome assembly GCA_018326385.1 of Flaveria bidentis. Lineage (NCBI taxonomy): Eukaryota > Viridiplantae > Streptophyta > Magnoliopsida > Asterales > Asteraceae > Flaveria > Flaveria bidentis. The sequence goes on from BJCM01061867.1 coordinate 23,571, forward strand.
GGCTGGCCAGTGACCATCATCAGCCTGCAAGGCAGCAAATAAGTGAACAGACCTCCTCAATGTGGCGGTAACTTTGTCATAAGTGATCTCTTCTCCATCCTCTATCTTCACCTGTGGTATCATCTGTTTGAACTTCTTCTCTCTCAAAAACTGCATATTCATATTACAGTTACGTGTAACCATAAACTATAAATTTAGTTTGCAGTCACAAAATGCATACAAAGAGCAACCTGCATGCGCCAGAGGACATCGCTACTAGGCTTAACCACGTCTCGATGATTCCAGAAATGAAGACGAGCTTGTTCAACCTCGTTACGCTCTTCCAAAGTTCCATGGTTAGGATCAAACTCCCATGTCTGTCTGCCGATGAAGTTATTTTTGCTGTCAAGGTACGGATCACTGCTACCCTGTGCTATCTTTAACCTCCACATATCGTTTGTATGAACAATATAGCTGTTACAACAACTGCAGTTCAACTTATAAGTAAACACCCAACAGATGCAGATACACCTTTATGATAATATTATATAGAATATTATTGTTTCAAGTTGTAGTAATATAGGCTTCCAAACTACCAGTATTATTTTTTTATAAAATAAAAGGTATTGAGACATTGACATTTTATTTCTGCTAAGGGTTTCCCTCAGGTAAATTGTTTATCATATGTTCATCTTATCACTCAAATGGTACTCTAGAAGATGCATTATTAAATCTGCCTTTCACCATAATTATTCCTTTAACAGCCTTTTGGATACTTGTACAAGTAAATGCCATATATTGGTCATTGCATTTTCTAAAGACTAGAAATATAATCATCTTGCTTTCATAGTTAATTATTTAAAACTATTAAGTTACACATATAAAATATCAGAGGGAATATACTTAGATGGAATAGATATCGAATTCAAGGAAAACTAAGGGCTGGATGGATGTTAAATAGATATCGAGAACTACCCGCTTATATCCTCAAGCGTGTACTTCCTTTTTCTTGAATAGTGATGCCAGATGTTGTTCAAAAGCACAGTGAGGGGCTAGAAAAACAGAGTGCAAAGTGGAAAGAATATCAATACAACACAAGCTAATTAACTACGTATATTTTGCTCTTCCTTATAGAAAGCATATAGCCACAATAAAATATTTAAATATATGTTAATGTCGCACAATATTAATAAATATATGTTACCTTGTATTCCACTTTAATGAATAATTGAGCTCAAGTAATCTAGGTCATAATTGTCAGAAAGCCAACAACTTTTAAAACATTGTTATGGTAGTTACTAATTCTGTTCTAGTCCTTTCTAATTTGAGTGTATACAATAACAGCCCTTCGATCTTATTTTCAACTTTCATTAACAGTCGTAACAATACTCCCTGCATATAAACTTCTTGACCTCAAAGACTGATCGAAAATTCAGGAAATCTAGTTGGAATTTGTCCAAGAACTCCCACGTAGATAACTAGATAACTGGCAATATGTGTTGAATGTTTTTTGAACATAATTACTATGTTATGTTTCAGTTGTTTGACAATTACTTCTTATCATTGTTTTGTGGTTGTTTAATTGTATTTGGTCAATACTTATGTTAACGAATTCTATTTGGTCTAATATACAATACGTTTTTAAAGACCGAGAGTAATCATAATTACATGTTCCTAAAAATAGAGTTATATATTATTATCAATTGTTTAAGACCGAGAGAGTAAACATACTCATTCACTCATATCGGATTTTTTTTCATCACTCACCAAGTGTCATTCAAGGTTGGAATTACCTATTATTCCGTTCTCTAACATTCTCTCTTATAAACATACAATATTTATTACACTGTTTACGTGTGTGTACAAGAACTTCCCACAAGACGACCTCATCTCGCGCTTCACTCATTCAATAGCATAGGGTGGCGAGCATTATACGAGTGGGATCATTCCCTTGCCTCATCCCACTCCCTCCCCTCTTAAGGTTGCACAAATAATACTGTATAAGTAACTAATAAAATACAGCTGATAAACCAAAGATTGGATAATATATATAACATGGTTCATGTTGATTGACTTCCGATAGATTTAGGTTATTGGTGGATGCAATTGTTGGGTCAAATTCCAAAATGTGCACGTTAAATTTGGATAAGTAGCTTTCAATAATACAATCTTTTCTATAAGCATTGAACTAAATTGGATTATTGAGTTTAAAAGTAAAAATTACAAACAACATAAACTGACTTTCTCCAGATACATTAAGAATATAACTTCAAACATAAAGAAAAAAGAAACTTTTTATATTTTCAATAGCGACAACAAAATCTCTTATCACCAGTTTGTTTTGGTTTCAATTTCCATTTGCAGGGGTAAACTTGAGGGAGATGCTATTCACACAGTGGCGTTCATCTGTAGGGGTACGAAAACCTTCACCTTTAAAAACATGCCCAAGATGCCCACCACAAGCTGCACATGTGATTTCCACCCTCATTCCATCTGGATCAGGCTGAAAAGATTCACCAGTATAAGTGGAAATGGGTTCGGGTCAAAACAAGTAATTTTAGTTATTTAGAAGGTTTAGAAAACACATGGGATGAGTTTCCAATGTATGTTATTAACTTAGTTAAATCTAATAAATTTAACAGCCCATATGACCCAACACATTTACAGGTAAGATAAAAGGGAAAGGAAAGGGGGCTAACTTTACGATTGATGGCTCCAGGGAGACCCTCAAAGAAGGCAGGCCAACCACAGCCGGAATTGAACTTCGCGGTGGACTTGTAGAGAGGGGTCCCACAGCCTGCACACGTGTACACTCCCTCCTCGTAGAACTTGTCATACACTCCTGTCCCTGGATACCTGTTTCATAAAACTCCCATTACTAAATTCTCATCAACCACACATCAAGGAAGTTAATGGTTAAATAAACCAACACCTATCTTTGTCAGAATATCTAATTTTCAACCAAAACACAATACAAATCACACCACACTTTGTTGCAGATGTATGCTATACATTTGGAAGACTCGAATCAAAACTTAAATGGTGTGTATATATATTTTCCTAATTCATTAGGAATGACCACAGGTAATATGATATTTGGTGAAATCTGATTTCAAATCAAGGAAGGAACTTTTTTTAACGACGTTGTTAAAAACTACTCCCAATACCCGAACGAGTCTTCTTGGATTTCATCCATCATACTGATTTTCCCAAATACACCGTCAAGAACAAAACACCAACCACTGTGAAATAACCCCTTAACTCAAGTTTTAAACTTGTGACCTAAAAGATCTCAAGCTCTAATCATCGCCCCATATCATCTGCAAATCATAGAAAACTCAAATCGAATCAAATGTTAGTGGTGTAAACATTTGGAACTTACTCTGTTCCTTTCTGTCTGAGAATCCGAAACTGCTCGGGGGATAGAATCGCACGCCACTCCTCTTCAGACTTGTTAACAGGAACAGCCATTGATACAACACCAAATCCTCTTCTCTTACCTCCGAACCCTAATCCAACAATCTTCCCCAATTCCAATGAAGATCGATTAGGTTTCAATTTCAATTTCAAATGAGTGGTCACGAGGTTGCTTGCTAAACCTAAAATTGACGTCATCGCATTCGCCACTAGCCCCTTGACACTTCTTCGACCTTTTTGTTCCAACAGACATACATCGTTAAACAATGGACTACATACGTCCACGTCACCTATTTCCTTCCCACGTCTTTTTTTACCCGCACTTTTGTCATTGATGGAGCTCGATCACTCCTACAAAAATGACGGGAACGAAAATAATATTTTTAACGAGGGCAAACTTAAAATATATAAAAAGATTTATATTAACAGGCAAAAATTAACATTATCATACTGAAAATTAACATTACTGACGAAAAAATATGACATTGGTCCCTTATAACTTTCGTCCTTGCTCCCTAATAAAATATTTTTTAACTAAAAACTCCTATTCAACGGTTTTACGACCAGACCGGACTGGCCAATCGGATTGGGAACCGGTACACCGACGGTTTCATACAAGATCGGAGATGTTAAGAGATAGACGTGTAGTTTTAAAGTATACTAGGTTTTGGCGTCGCACGTTGTCGCGGTTATGCAAGTTTTAACATATCCCTAAACCAAAATCAAAATCAAAATAAAGGTTTGAAACCATAAAGCAGCAAAATACACAAGTAAAACACACCAAAATCTTAAATCCATAACACACCAGAACATGTAGAACCCAAAACTAAATCAAAGTCCAACACCATACATAAAACATACGAAAATTAAAGTCACAAGAAAGCGATACAATCCAAAAGAGAAAACCGACGAAAATAAAAACCCCAAAAAATAAACAAAAGGAAAGCCCAAACCTTAATAGCGAAGATCGTCAGGGTACCGATAACAAAAGAAAGAAAGTAGGACCCGGAGAAAGACAACGCAAACGAACCCTATAAACTAACATAATCAAAACACACATCAAAGAGATGCGTCCAGACACCAAAACCCACAAGAAATACCCCACCCTCAAATTTCAAACACACACCCAAAACAAACCTATAAAAACACACATCCAAAACAAACTTTATAAAAACACACACAAAACTAAAAAAATCCAGCCACAAAATGGATTTATAGATAATTTACGTATGGAAGTGACATTAGTGGTAAGATTTATTAATGTAATCATTTTAGTTTTACATCTTTAAACATCACTTTTCCTTTAATTCGTTATTTCTTTTTTATTTACATGTTTGATTTATTTTTCACTTATACATTTCAAGATTTTATGGTTATTAATTTGATATTGTGTTTATACAATTCTAACATTTTAAAGATACTACTTGTATTGTATTTATATCCATTTAATAGTTTTGAATTTTCTACCTCAGGCAGTTTTTTAATTTGGTTGAATTGATCCAAACAATGATACCGTAAGCTGACTGCTTAATAATCGTTTGGTTCTAAAAACATTGTTATCATATCGTACATTTATACCTCGTTTGCTAAAATCCTCTCAAATCATTCACATTAGAGTTGATAAACTAACCCCTATTTATATATCTTAACGTAAAAAATATTTTTTTTCTCGGATTCGATGAAGAAGGCAGATTTCAAAGACACTAAATCAACAAAAAAAAAAATATGATTCTAATTTTATTAACTTCGAATACCAAACTAATAGTGTTTTAAACGTGCACTCCTTCTTTGATTATAAAATTGAATCTCCAAGTTCACTAAAAATAGATTAAATACACAACATTATGAAAGTAAATCTATGTAAAATAAAAAAACAATAACAAAAAAAAAGAATTACACAATACGATGAATATATTCATCAATTAACAACGATGATAGATGGAATTTTAGAAACAAACAAATGCAGTGAGGATAAGAAACGGATAAAAAACGGTTGGGGGTAAGCTGTTTAATAATAATTTTTTAGATAAAATGGAGTGAACTTTCACTCTTTCTTCAAGTGGGTATGGATAATTTAGAGAGAAGTTTGAGGTGAATAATTTTTTGAGGTATGGTGGGAAATTAATCAATTATAAGTTTTACAGGGAAGTTTTTAACAAGTTAAAAATATATTTTGAAAATAAAATATATTATGAATCATAAATTATTTTTAGGAAAAGGTTCAAATTAGGTTGTACTAGTTTGTAATAAGTCAAATTTATGTCTTAATAGATGGTATCGGGTGACACATTCCCGACTGACTATGATTGGTTTTATTTTTCATAAAGAAAGCTCGCCTTACAAATTTCCCAAGCAAACCTTTTAAGATAACAAAATAGTTTCACATACACCAAAATTGCTTTAGTTGTGAACTTTATGATCTCTATATAATTGCTTGTGCAAGTTGCAATTTATATTTGAAATCTTCACATTATATTTGTAGTTTTCTACATGAACTATTGATGATTCTGTCTGGGATCACCACCAAATGACCAAATGATATTTTGTGGCTAAATTTTTTGTCTAAATTTAGGCTAAACCATGAAATGAAAGATTCATACCTTGCTATCAAAGCATCCAATATAGGGGGCTAAAAACGCTCAAAAACATATCTAGTCAGTCGCCACATTAGATAACATTCTTCCTTCAAAAACACACATTTAAAAACATCCAAAATGCCACCCCCAAAACCAACACGATAGGCAAAAACGCCCTTGGATACCACCTCACCCCCAAAAACAAGCCAAAACGAGCTATTGCGGGTGCTCTAACACCTGACTACCTATTGCTCAATCTACCATTAATGTGCCAAAAAGATATGAAATGTGAAAATTTATACATTTATTGCTTCTTTTCAAAAAGACAAGATGCATGTCTAAAAAAACAGTGTTTTCAGGATCAGGTATTCCAGTTAAGAGCAAGAGAAAAGGCAACACATTGACAAGATGAAACAGCTTTTATATTACTTTTAAGATTTTACCTCCAACAATATGGAGCATATTTGTATTATATTGTTCCAGCATAATCATGTTTTTCTGGTATCTGAAGAAAGAAGCCCCATTTGTTTAGTGAGCTGCTGCACTTGAGACCTTGAACACTCGGTCTCTGATGGTTTGCTTCCGCTTCCCATTACGATGTCTTCATCGTCCACTCGGCCCGTGTCCATTTCCTCATTTGCGTTTGCCTCCGGGCTCGGTTCGAGAAACTGCTCCCATGACGGGTCATATGCAGTGAGATACTTCTCCATTTCTGTCAGTAAATTACTATCCCATTCTACATCTGCATCTGGAGAAAAACTACCGATGTCTAACGCAAGTTTTTCATCAACCAAATTTGGGTCAAGGAGGGCCTGATTCTGTGCTTCGGGGTGCATGTAACTATCGACACTCGCATCTGACACCAATTCTTGCAACTGCGAGAGGTCAGATACATCAGGCAAATCTTGACTGTCAACTGTCGGACTTGTATCTGGGAAATGATCTGCCGCAACTACTTCAGAATTTGTTTCTAGAGGTGCAGAGAGTACGCCTGGCACTGCTGGTAAATAAGATTGACCAGAAGCTGGTGGTGTGACCTCTTGAAGAGTAACTCCCGAGCTAAAAGTATTTAAACGGGGTGAGGGATTATCTAGTTTCAGGATTTGTTTAAGCATTGATTGAGCTGCATCATTCATCATGGGATGGTACTTGACAATCTGTCCATCAGAAGAATGTTCTTTCGAAATAACTCCATCTTCTTTATACCTTCGTTTTTTATTCCCTTCTGTTATGAAACGGGTGCTCTCATTTTGCTGTTGTACAAAGTGAGCCAAAAACCCAGGGCTGTTAACTGCTTTTGCTAAAAATGACATCATTTGCTGTTGTCTTTGTTCCATCCCCTGAAGGCGTTGCACCATAGACTGCATTTGATTATCGGTGGCTTGTTGTTGCTGTCTTAGCCTGACAAGTTCTTGCATTAGAATGTTTTTGTCTCTTTTTAGTCTCTCAACTTCTTCCTCCAGACCAAATTTTCCAACTTCAACACATGCACCCGTTGAGGAGGTTTGTTGATGAGGTTGTTGAGGCAGTTGGGTGTGTCCTGAAGCTGATTTTCGGCGTACGATACTTTTGAGCAAGTGTTTTTGGCCTCGTAAAAATCCTTCATTTGCGAATTCCCACCGATCTGGATCTACCTTTCTAAATCCCTGTTTGTTAACACCTCAACATAACAATAGAAGAGGACCCAATTAGCACAATGTCTTAAAACAGATAATTTAACAAATGCAAGCATTTATGCCTAACATCAGAAATAATAGAGGATTGTTGAAGGGTTTAGCGATACAAGAACCTCAAAGCACGGTCCCTCTTTCACATCCTTGCAATACAGGAAAGCTTTCAAATTGAGGTCAAATTAGACCATGAACTAATCTTTGTTTAACATTCTAATTTTGTTTTACTTCTACTATTTGAGAAGTTACAGTTTTTAATTTCTGGTAATTGTAATTCTAACTCGAATCAGTTTTCAAAATTAACCGAACAGTTCCCTATGGCCTATGCAGAAAAACATATTTGACCATGCTAAGGCAAATTGGAGTAAATGGTTTCTGTTTTAGTAAAACACATATTAAAACAAGTGTGTGTTTTTAGTTGGAGAAAGGATCCCCTTTCAAGTTCACGAATGACTAGCACCATGAATTCTGAAACTGCTATAAGTACCTAATTGAATATGCTTATTAACATAATCTGCTAAAGTATTCTATAGGATATCAATGCAAAATATGCTTGATTACTCTTCCTGAAGTGGTAAGCTAATACCATCCAGGAGAAAAAGGTAATAAAACTATCAATAACTGCTCAAAAATAAAGAAATATGTGATCTGTACTCAATTCAACTAACGCTATACTTAATACTCCCAATCAAATTGCTTTGTTACCATGTTTATAAAGATAAAATGTAGAGGGATTTAACTTATAATGCTAATGACCCCAGTACACTTGGGTCAAGTCACCCCATTTATGCACTCTCTTCCATAGTTGTCACCACTTACCGATGTTGCAAATGAAAATTTTAACATGTATGCAAGGCAGCGCGCAGTTGTTATTTGTTAACATGTTATACTTCACAACTTAAATAACAGATAGCAATATCTCATGGATAAAAGTTTTAGATAATCAACTAACACTACAAATGCTTTTTTAAGGTTAAATAAAGATTGATAGGAATAAAAAAATTGAGTAACCATCAATAAGAGCATAATGCTAGACAGAAACAGTTTGAGTGCAAACAAACAAACAAACAAACAAATCTGCAGAACTGTAATTCAAGGTCTTAATTAGCTCAAGTTCATGTTCAGTTAACTGATGTTTTGAGAAGGGAACACAACCTCAGACCCAACCTTATGTTTAACACTCGAGTTTTTTCAAAATACTATATATTGTTTATTAAACACAAGACTAGACAAAAGCTCCCACACACAGTACATGTCTAAGTTCTAACTAAGCCTCATTGCACCCATATTTCATACCAGCACACGTAACAACTCATAAAATTCCATAAGTTGCAACTATAGCCAGCCTTTCACTTTTAACCACACCTACTTTCCCCTAGGGCTCCACAATAGATGTTACCATGATAAAACCATATCTTTGAAATCAGGGCTTGCTAATCTCTTTCCCAAATAATTAACTACTACTTATCTCACAATCTTCTTTTCCTAAATCCTAACTTCTTCATATTCTCCTAGTTTGACCACGTGTCTGAAACAAGTGAATGTGGCACTTCAATGCATCAAATTTTCCATTTGAGTGAAGGTTGTGTGCCTAACAAATAGTTATTGTCTTATAAAGGTTCATGATCTCCCCCATCCCAAGGGCTATAAACTAAATGGAAAAAAGATGAGATTAAAAAACCTATATCACAACATCTGTAATCCTTCACAGCTGTTAAATGAATCAGTCCTATACCTCTAATTACCGATATGATTCCACCTATAAAAGGTATGTGATCTAAAAAAATGGAGTGCAATTGCCAACTATAATGTGACAAGAAGAGACCGGAAAAGCCCTTTTCTACCGAAAATGACAATCTCAGTTATTTTTAGTTCCAGTCAACAGGTAAAGCAACCAACAAGGTCTACCAAAAATGCACCATGGATACTAGATAGGCAAGATTAAGACTCAAAAATGTAATCTGCAACAGGAAATATCAATTTGAATAAAGGTATCACTAGGTATGTGATTGGAACCATTTCTTGCCCTAAAATTTGAACTCTAAACCTAGTGCTCATCAAAGATGGAAACTGAACATGTTACAAATTCATCAACGTACGATCATTTACGTTTTACCACATCAGAACCATACCAAATCAATCAAATATCCAACAATCAACAACCAATCAACACTAACTCAACATTCAACAAGCAAGGGAAACATCAACATACATAAGTATTCAGCTGACGAACAAAGCTGGAGAAATTATTATGCTTGAAGTACTTGGGCAAAAGGTCTCTCGCGAATTCAGGCGGATCCCACACAACAAAACTGTTATTCGACGCACTCCACGAAACAACCTTATCTGTCGCCGGATCATCCACCATATCGTACGTCTTGACTAGAAACGGCGGCGGAGCATTGACGCCGGACACCGGAAGCGGCGCCGGCGGTGGGACCGCCGCCGCAGCGCCACCGTCAGCGGCGGAGGCAGCGGCATTACTGTGAGTACGAGCTTCCATGGGGATTGATGTGGTGTTTGATTTAGGGTTTTGGGAGCGCCATTAAGGGGATTTATTACCCTAGAAATGCAATTTCAGTGGAAGTATGGGGAAAACTTTGGAAGAAGAAAATAGTGATTTTGATGGAGTTGAGTTTTAGTCTTTTAGATGATGAGATTTTTTGTTAATTGTTTAATATATTTGTGTGTTATAAATAGTAAAAATAAATTATGTGTTATAAATAGTAAATACTGTTGGGGAATGAAAGTAGCTGCACCTCTTTTCAGATAAAACGAATATAAGTTCAAGTTATGGTTAATAATAAATTTAGATTGATATTTAGTTGTTAGTTGAATAACTAGTCGAGTAAAGCTTATATATTTTAGAAATGTAGTTAATACTTTATTCTGATGATAATTTAACTAAAAGTCATTTTTATTTTTTATTTTAGTTCGTGTAAAAAATGGGACATCATATTTTTATTATATTTATATTTGTATAATTAAATATATGTTTATTAAGTTTTTTTTCTCTTTTTCTACTCAAATGGTAAGTTGGTTAATATAAGAAACTAGTATTAAGTTTCTCGTATTGCAGCAGGCGATGCAAAGCCGTGTCAAGTAGCATTATTGATATACCACCGCTAATGACTACCAACATAAAAAAATCTCGTATTAAAGAAATAAAACTGAACGAAAAGTATGCGTAAGAACGGTAAACACCATAAGCAACACGTAATACATATAAAACAATAAATAAGTCGATCTATAACCAGCACGTTGCGACGGGGTCATTAAAAGAAAAAAATAAGGATAAAAACATTGAATCATACACGCACGTTGCAGTGAGTTAACTTGTAAATTTTAGACCGAAACGTAAAACAAAAGTTTGTAAAACATGAAAAGCATAGGGGGACCAAAACTGAAAGTAAAAAAATATTGGGGCTGGATTGTATAAAATGTAAAATTACTGGATTGAAAAAAAAGTTAAGGATTAAAAAAGAAAAAAAAAGACAAAAGTAGATGCAACTCTCTAAACATATTATATAACCCACTAGGTATACCAAAGTTAATAATTAGTAATATATAATTACTAGATGGAGTGAATTTCTATGTTTTTTATTATATTTCAAAGATAAAGAATATTACAGAGACCTCTTATATTTCAAAGATAAAGAAAATTATAGACACTCCAACGTGAATACTTTTAGAACATCTCTAATTGTCTGTTTAAGGGTTGTTTTTAGACAAAATAATTAGAATAAAAGTTTATCACCGTGAACATCAAAAATAAAAAGGAGGTGATATTAACATGTTTTTTTAATTATATTAAATATACATACAGAAGGAGATAATAAAAAATTGATGATAAATGTCATTACATTTTTATAGAGTATATCAAATATTATGTTCTTATCGCTAACCAAAATTAAAACCTCTATTAAATCTTTTATAAAATAATTATGTGACCCTTATCATGTAAAAATTATAATTTCATAATTACTTATGTTTTCCTCTTCTTTCCCTTTTTTATATTATATTTTCTTACTATTCTTTTTTCTTCTTGAGTAAACTACACTTGACATACCCGATATATCAATGCATGTTGAAATTGATAAATACCAAAAAGAAATAGCATATTTAATTGAATCAAATAATATGTATCCTTTTGTGTTTAATAAATAAGTTGATGAATTACAAGAACAGAAAGTACTTCGAGAAAATAAGAGATTGTTTTAATTTAATTAGAAAAATGAATAATGGATTTAATGGAATTTATTAAATAAATAAAAAAGAGAATGAATAATATTGACAGGACATTAAAGAACACTGTGAAAATAGTGCGTGTCCATCCACTATTAAGTAAAATAATATTCAAATGAAAAAGGATATTAAAGAATATGCCAATATTGGTTTCGAACAGCATACACCACCCAATTGTTTTGTTCTCCGATGATATGTAATAAGTAAAATAAAAATCATTGAATTTAATTCATAATTCTTGATTTACATGCTTTTAATACTTGGATTTATATACCATTTTATCTAAATACATAAAAATTTATAAAATGTTTAATAATATTTAAAAAATAATGAATATTGTATTGCTTATATATGTTTTGGCTCGTTTACGTCCTCTAATGATATAAGAGGTCGGTCTGTCAAATAGTTTTATTCGTCAAATATATATAAATTTACAATCTGCTAGTTGGGTTTTGTTGTTTTAAACAAATAGCAAAACGGAAATGTTTTTTTAATTGTATCACTAATACTATATTTGTGTGTGTTATTTTT
>BJCM01061868.1:0-27257 GCA_018326385.1 Flaveria bidentis
AGAGAAGTTGTCTCGAAGCCCAAGTGGGAGATTGTTAAGTTGTGGGCTCCGACCCATCTCGGTTGGGCCCGGTATTAACTGAAGATAGAATTAGGAGATTAAGGGACGGCCGCCCTAAAGCCCAGTTTGCTATTTTAGGCAAAGAGTGTTAACCCTAATTGTTTAGTTAGTATAAATATATCTCTTGTACTTGTAAACATTTAACACCTCAATAAAAGAAAACCCTAGTTGCCCCAAGTGGACGTAGGTTACACACTGTAACCGAACCACTATAAATCTCGTGTCTTGCTCTATTGTTTTTATTATTGTTCACGTGATTGTGTTCGTGTGTTTGAGCTATTTGATCCTAACAATTAGTCACACTTATAATGGGTTATGGTTCAAAGGGTGGTAATATTTCCATTGGTGGGCTATTTAAGAACAATTATGACTGTTCAAGGTGTCTACCCCAAGCGGTTTCATGACCATTTGAAAGGTCACAAAGGCACCTATAACAGCAACCAAACTTCACTTGTGATCAGAAGCAAAAAAAAAAACTTTTTACAAACCAAAAACATTGTTTCTCTAAGACCAGATTACTAGATATTTATGTTGGTACAGAAAATGATTTCTAGTTTCCTGAAATCCTATAGTAAGTTCTGCCTGCTTATCAGCACCTGTGCAGTGTTAATAAAGATACTACCAATTGCTTCATTGTATCTTGGGAACTAATCATCAAAAGCCCAAACTGCCCCAAAGCACATTGTTCCACTGAACATGACTGCGAAATTTCTTTGAAATGTAGTTTCAATTGTTGTTTTAATTTCCTTTAGCCGTTATTTAGAACCCAAAAAACAAACAGCTTAAAAATGTTGACAAAAATACAGATTATTTACTATAGGTATCATACCAGATTTTGCCAGTAATGGTACTCCTCAGTGCACTTCTCCCTCCTCCAAGCATCCAGATCAAAGAAGTTCATCCCATAAGCCCAAGCACAGGCTTTGGGGTTGAATTTTTCCTTGATCAGAGGGTGAGAAAAGTTCATGTATTGCGAGTACCGATGGAACGACCCAAAACACGTCTCAACTGCACCATTCACCTTCCCATCCATGTCTATCTTCCAAAGCCCAGTCAAATCCTTCTGAACAATAATATCATCATCCAAGAACAGAACCCTGTGCAGAGTTGGGTACATCTCTGGCAAGTAGAACCTCAAATGATTCAATATGGACAAATACTTAGGGTTCCTAAACTTCATATTGGTTGTATCCTTTGTAGCATTCTCAAGCTTGTTCTCAAAGTAAAACTTTTGCAAATTTGCAGATTCAAGCTGTCGCAAAACAGGAACGTATGAGGAGTTCAGAAACTTGTAATCCTCCACAGCCTTAATTTCAATATGTGCACCATTATATTCTTTCATCTTAAACATAACTTGCATTGCTCCTAGATTCATCTTATCTGTCACAACATGAAAAACATGCTTCCATGGCTCTTTCGTGTTCTTAACCGCTGAATTAACCACAACCGAAGCAGCTATCACGTTATCAGAGAATATAGCATAGTGATAAAGCTTCGGATCATCAAATTCAGCCGGCCGTGGCTTCCCTTCATCCGAATACTTATCCGGATGCGCAATCCTCTCTTCCATTAACCTCATTGTGAGACAATGCAAGCTTTTAGGTATCGATTTCGCAGCAATCAAACTCGAGAATGCACCTTGCTTCTTCGCCTTGGTTAATTGCTCATTAACAGAGAAAATCGAATCCTTCAGCTTCTGAATCTTAAGCTGATTATCAAACGACTCTTTCGCCTCCGCAATCACTTGTCTCGTCACCTTAATCCGCTCCTTAACCTCCTTCTCAAACAACCGCAGCGTCGGCTCATCAATCGAGTTCGCATCAGCCTCGAACAACTCTTTGTAAGCAGGTTTCGACAACAGATCTGTGTAGTTCCGCGAGAGATCAGCGAAAATCCTCACGAGTTTCGAGTTCTCAAGCTTCAATTTACGAGCATAAGCAGCGTAAGCCAAAGCAAGCGACCTATGATCATCCGCTTGCTTCCGGATCTGATCAAATCTAGGTTTTAGCGGATCAGATTTCAACGCAAGTACAGTCCTCCGATACGATCCAACTACATTCGTACCGAACGAAAAACCTCGATCCTATAACAAACATAAGCGGTTAATACATCATTAATGATTTAATGACACTATCAATATCTATATCTAAACAAATAACGTATAAGGAAACTAATACGAATAATGCTGGAATAGGAGAATACTTTATCAGTAGAGGATGTGAACATGAAGGAGACGGTGAAGAAGAAGACGACGGCGACGGAGAGGGCGGATACGAACAGTCTGAATGTAACTCCGGCGACGGCGGCCGGAGATCGTGGCGGTGGAGCGTGAAATCTGCTGCTTCGATCGGAAATTGAAGTGCGAGATCTCCGAATGCTGCCGGAGATCGCCATCGGAGTAACCGACGGTGTGTACGGCAACGGGTGTTGGTGATGAATATGATGGTGTTTTTGCACGCACTGAATTGTGTGAGTGGAAGAAGGGGGTGAAGGGGTGTGCAGGTTGTTTGGGATTTGGGGATACGATATTTGACGGTGGGCGTGTGGGGCCCACGAAATACTTTTTTTTTTTTTTGTCAATGAGTCCGATTTATGAGAATGCATCTTATGACTTTTCAAAGTAAAGGTTATGGATTGGAATCTCACTAGGTGTAATATGCTTCTAGTGGGTCAAGTGTTTTACTATAGTGGGCCTTTGAGTGCTGGGTTTCCCTTGGAATGGTGGGCGAGCCGGGTCACCAGCACTGTCTGTGTTCGCGAGCGTGGGTGGCCTTTCGCCAATGGGTTTACCCGGGTGACCGGGCTTAAAAAGGTATTCGTTGGCCGTTCAAAAATAAAATTTACTGGCTTCTTTTTTTATAATGCGGGTAAATATGATTGGGATAAACTAGTTTGGGACCTTTTCGAAAAAGTTGAAAGTTATACTTTTTTTAAATAAATTTTTGTATCTTTTAACTTATTAATTAATTACATTAAACAAAATTTATGTAAATGATTTGTTTCATCTTTAGTCTTTTAGTCTAACAGAGTAACAATCGTTAGTTTGCGTTGTTAAGTTATTGTTCACGTGGTTATCATATGAAATTATATGTATAAACAATATAAAGATTAGGATAATATGATTGGTAAAATGTTGAGACCGACGAGTAACACTTCAAACAAAAAATGATTGAATCGTATAATTTATATCTCACTAATAAACTTAATTTGTTGTTTGAAAAAGATATAATAAATTTAAAGGAGTATTACATATTTCCTCTTACAAACTTTATCAATTACATATAAACCAATTTTAAAATTTTAATTACATATATCCCCCTAAAAATATAAACTTATAGTTTATTAAAAATAAAAGTAAAATCCTAATTATATAAATTATTTTAATAAAAGTAATAAAATTAGTAAATATGTAATATTTATATTTAATAAAGCAGATATATGTAATTAAACTTTTAATTTGAGTATAGATATGTAATTAGCTATGTTTTATAAGGGGATAAACGTAATTAAACTTTTAATTTAGGTATATATGTAATTAACTAAGTTTTACAAAAGGATACATATAATAAAAATTTTAAGTTGGGTATATATGTAATTAATGAAGTTTATAAGGGGATATATGAATTCACCCTAAACTTAACACAAAAAACATAATGTAGATTATATAGTTGAAATGATTTTCATAATCACATGATAAAAAAATTTATATAATATAATAAATCCTATAAAACTATCATCTGAATAACTTCACGTGCCTTGCATCTTAATTTCTGGATATTAAGTCTATTATTGATGCTTGAATCATATGATACAATAAATTTTTTTTATAAGTATATTAAAAATATGATGATAAAAACATATAAATTTTGTTTGCAATTTTACTACTCAGTCTCAATGTTTTATGAATTCAATGTTTGCTGGTCGTATTTTTCTAAATAAATTCACATGGCTGGCATTTAGATTTTTATGTATTATGTTTATTATTGATATTTAAATTAATTACCGTTATCCTAAATAACCAATGAAAAAACAATTATACACATAAAAGTTGTCTGGTATAATTACTAGATATAAATGTTGAAAGTTGAAATAAGTTACAAAGATAGATATCTTTTTATGTAATTTACTCTTTTTAACGGCAATTTAGTGTTTACAAATTACTAGATCTAAATAAATTCACATGGCTGGCATTTAGAGGCACGGAGGGGAGCCACTACGAAGAAGTTTCGGGAGATACGAAGGAAGCTTCGAGCTCATATTGGTCATGGGTTGAGAATGGGGAATGGAACTCTATGAGATCGAATCTCCCGTTATTCCTCAGTAGCTCAGTGGTAGAGCGGTCGACTATTAACCGATTGGTCGTAGGTTCGAATCCTACTTGAGGAGATTTGAAAATCACCGTCAACACCCTGGTGTAGGTCCGGGATACTCCTTTGTTCCATAGCCCTGGGGCTATTTACAACTATCCAATTAAGAATTATCAGATGTACTAATACTAGCAGTGCATCAAAGATGCATTCATCGATTATACCGAGAGGCTACAATTGTCGCGAGCAAACATATTAATGACGAGGAACGGGTTTTTGTTATGCTACTAATACTTGTACTTGCTCTGCTATTCTACCCATCCTAGTTGAGGAAGAGTTACGGGCGCGTAAAACAAAAAATAAGCTGATGGGGGACAGACATACTATGTGTAATGCTTCACTCATTTACGATAAATAATAAAGAAAAAGACCATTCCATTTCGACAAAAGACCCACACCCAAGTTCCACAGCATCTATGATGAGGGGATAATTTTACATATTTATTAAATGGCTAGGTTAGATTTTCGTGTGTTGCATTGTTTGAAATAGAAAATTATATAAAACATATTTAAGTTTAAAAATAATATATAAAAAACTCTCTATATCTTTTTAAAGTATCGTTAGTTTTAGCGATGATTAGCTAGAACTTAACTCTATTTTTAAAAACTCAAGTCTCATTAAAGTATTTTAAATAAAATAATATATTTATTTATTTATTTATAAAAAGAATTTAATCTATTAAGATAACCGTAAATGAGCATCTATTAAGAAAATTCTCTTGAAACAAAAACTTTGTTTACCGTACTGTATAAGTTTTCTTGTTGTGAGGACTTGTGGACAAATATAGGTGAGCCTAGGTAGAGAAGAGTGAACAAACTAAAGAATAACAATGTGGTAAAAAAATATTTTACTTTATTAGAGAAGATAGGATTGAGTCAATTAAAAATAAAACACTGTTTTTTTACTTGATAGGGTTGAAATCGGTTTAACTAAAAAATTGATTGTTTTTTTTTCAGGTTGAGGCTGCTTTGGTTTGGTTATTACCAAGTTGAAGTTGGTTTCATGGAATAAGGTTAATAAACGATAATGAATCTACAGATTGGATCATGTTGGAACTATGTTGACGGGAAGGCGGTTTTACATGCATTGGGTTGTGTAATTTTCATTTTTAGCTTTACAATGCCATGGGGTTGTCCCTTAAGATGAAAAAAATCCAATATGTTTTTACCAAAAAGAGATCAACAACTTTTCTTTTATCTCGTAAAAAATTACCAATCGAAAGGCCTAATTCAACGCCACCGGAAAGATAACAATAACCCTTGTGTTTAAACCATGATTGAGGTGGTACGAAGAGGTTGCATACAGGGAAGAGAAATTATGTTTTTGATCGTGGGACCGGTGCCCCATAGATGAATTAGGTAATATAGATTAAAGGGAGAAGGATATACGAGGTCAAATATAATTGTACTAAATAAAAACGTGATTATGTAATTATCTATTTATACTTATATGTTTGGTCGGTGGTTTCTTTGGGTTTGTTTGGTCAGTGATTTTTTTGGGTTTGTTTGGTCGGAGGGTTTGAGCGGTTGGGGTGGGGTTTTTTATCTTGGTTTTTTGTGTATGGACACGTGTCTTTGATGTGTGTTCTGATTATGTCATTTATAAGGATCGTTGGTATTGTCTTTCTCTGGGTTTTCGCTTTCTTTCTCCCGTTGTCGATACTCTGTCGATTCTTGCTATTAAGGTTTGGTTTTTTCTTTTGTTTGTTCTTTTCAGAGCTTTGATTTTTAGTGGTGTTCTATTGGCGGTTTCTTTGGCTTTTCCATTGTCGATACTCTATCGATCCAGGCTTTTTTTATATTAGGTATTTTGGTGTTTAATCACAACTAGTATTAAGCTTCTCGCGTTGCGGCGGAAGCATAAAACCGTGACAAACAACGCAAATGTCACACTAGCGCTAACGACAACGAACACCGAAGTTGCAACGTGTCGATATAGATAATTTAGAGAAAACGTAAAACATAGAAAAATATAACTAGTCGATCTAAGAGTCTTGTGTTATGACAAACTTTTCAATAATGAAAAATATATATAAAAATATTGAAGCACGCACACACATTGTGTTGTGTTAACTTATCAAATTTAGAATGAAATTTAAAAATATTGAATCACACATGCATGTTATGCCATGTTAATTTGCAAAACTTAAAACGAAACATAAAACGATGATTTACGAAATACGAAAAGTATATGAGAATAAAGTTGAAAATATAAATGCTGTGAGATTAAATACCAATATATAAAGAGTTTTGGGTTAAAAGTAAACAAAGTCAAAAATGAGAAGTTTAATTGTAAAAATGAAAAACTTTGTGTTAAATGTGAAAAATCATTTTTTATTTTGAAAAACTTCCTATGCATAAAGTACAATACCATTATGCGTAAAGAAGTTTGTAATTAGTAATATATAAATGTATTTATACAAATAAAAAATTCTAAAGCATTAAGGCAACATAAAATTGATTTAGGTTGTTTTTTTATTAACTAATTTGGTGATTCTCTTTTGTGAATTGTTATGTCAAATCGAATACGAAAGTTCACTTCCGGTGAATCAAAACATTTTAGTTTATTATTGTTGGTCTCAAGCACGACTAAAGAATGAGGGTTTCAATCAATTTGTTTTTGAAAAAAACCTTTTTTTTGTTCGATTGAGACCCCGAAAAAACCTTATACCAGCCCTGAAAATACTCATGAATCAAACTAAACAGAACATGAAAAATGACTCTTTAGAGATCTGATGATGATTGCAAAAGATACTACTGTTCTTATGTTTTCTAAGATTTGAATAAAAATATAAATGTTAATAAAACACAAAGGTTATATATAACTTTTAACACAAAAATAATCATTTCGTCTAAAGTTAATTAGTTAACAACATATACTCATGATCCTTAGCACAACTGGTAAATGTGAGGTACCCATGACATGTAAATATAAGGAAGGTTATGAGTTCAAGTCTCACTCTGAGCATAATGCTCAGAGTTGAGCCAGTGGGTTTTTTCAGCAATGAATTTCATTCGAGGGGTGTGGTCCCGACTGTAAAACGAATAGGTGAGGCCGATTAAGATAATGCATATTCTCCGAAACAGGGTCGTACATTTGTCGTTAAAAAAAAATTAAAGACAACATAATTGAAGAGACGCCGTATTGAAAAGCAAGCAGCACCCGATGAAATCAAAAGTTCAAAACCGTAAAAATCATGACTTAAAAAGACATCTCTAATCTAACCCAAATAAATAGTTAAAAAACATAATTCTTTTCTATCTCTACCAAGTTAATAAATAATTATCTATCTATATATTTTTGAGCTCTTAGCTATATGAAATTTTTAGTTTTTGGGTTTTGGGCACCAATTTTTTATGGTTTTTATATTTGGTCCTTTTTGATTTGTCAAGTTATTTTAGTATAAAAACTTGTTCCAAATACCTATTTATTTAATTTGCATAATAAAATACGTGAAATTTGTATGAATTTGACACATTTATTAAGTTTATTTTGTTGTGTTAACATTATTTATTTAATTCCGTTTGCTTGATGCATTCGAGTTTGAAGTCGAAGTGATGGTCGTTACTATATTTTTTGTATTTTGATCTTCATATTCAAGTTCGTGATATAATTACCTGCGCAACGTAAAAATAAAAATCAATTCACTATTTTTACAAAGTACAATAAACTTTCTAAAAAGGAATGAAACAAACCTAACTAGTCTTTCGTCACAATTTCAATCTTTCACTCAAAAAAGATGAAAAATACTATTACAGATACATGATAATGACACCAAAAAGTTTATAATCAAACACCAAAGTTATTGCCAACTTGGTCGTCCTCATTGGGGTTTTAAGTTTAACATAACATATACACCTAATGACTATCTACATCTAATCTCTCTCTAAATTTCAATACTTTTAGTAGTTTAATCACACAATTAAACACCACTTTTGCTATTATCTTCACCCTTGCTTCTTTCGCTCCGCCACCTTCTCAGGTGACCACCACCATCACCACCACCACTGTTTTTCGACTGCAATGGCTTATTGGGTTGTTCACCCACTATTCTGTTGCACCTTATTGTTCACAAGGGTTTTCTTTTTTCGTAATTGTTGGTGTGTGTTAAGTGCATTCGATTGTTGTTGATGTGATTGTGTGTTTTGAAGTTTTTTTGTGTCTTTTATTTGAGTTGTTATGTGGGGTTTGCTTGAATTGATCGATTGGTGAGTTAATGGGTGAAGATCGGTTTATTGTCGTTTTACTTGTTTTGGTTTCATGAAAGGTGGTAGGTTGGTGGGTTGACTTGCTTTTTCGAACATGATTAGGGTTTTTTTCTGCTGTAATTTGTATGGTTTGCTTGATTGATATATCATATGTGTATTTGGTGAGAGTTTTTATTCAGTTTGTTTGTGTTTTTCTTGATTTCAATTGGTTTATTTAAGTTTGGGTGTTCTAATTATTAACTGATGCAAGGGCTATTGTGACATTGTATGTCATGATCTATTGATCTTTGATGTTTTCTTGGGGGTTTTGTTCTTGATTGGAAATATACGAGTCAAGAGTTGTTTGATGATTGATGAGTTGACTTTGTGCTTTCTGACTCTGTTTGTTTGTTTTTTTGTGCATATTGAATACGAGTGATGCGTGTTTAACTAGGAATGGGTCTTTGATGAAATGCCTCAGTGATCTTATCTTTGAGCTAGCTAGCATCGTTAGACTATGGCTTTGTCTTTTGAGTGTTTCTATCAATATTTTTCTCAGAAAACTGACATGTTTATATCAATTTTGTTAAAGGAAGTAGTTCTTAGTTCTTACAATGAAAATTTTGTTATAACTAATAGAGAACTTCAGAATTGTTGTTTGACGTATTGACAATCTTGTTGTGTGTGGTTATGCGTGTGGCTGAACTGAATTCTCTTGCTGTATCTGAAAATTGATTTCTACCTATATGATCTGTTCTTTATTTCCTCTGTGTAAATGTTAACTTACTGTTTTGAATGATGCTAGGCTCGTGCTAAGAAAGTATGGTGAGCATCCGTAGACAAAGACTCATCAAACTTTATGGTAAGTCCAAGCTATATCATGTGATTTTTATTAGCTCTATAAATCTTTTGTTATCATGTTACGGAATTGCTATTGTTTTGCTTATATTTATCTTGATTTTATATCTGACATATGGTACATTTTCATGTAAAGAACTCCAAATTGTTGTGCATCTTCATTTTATTTTTTTATTTTATTTTTTCATCTAATAATGATGTTGAAATGTTCAAATTTAGGGAGAAGCCCTTATCTTGATAATCTTTCATCATATAACAATGGACAATCTACTGGAAGTTGGGTGCAAAACACAAGATTTGGCATGCATCCTTCACCTTCGGTTGACGTTATACAGCCCGACGAGGTAAGCATGGAAATCATGTTTTAATGCTTATCTTCCCTCGTGAATTTATATCTATATGTTACCTTTACTGTCCCCTTTAAAAAAAATGAACTCTTTTCTTCAGGGTTGCTACTTGCTAGTTAATGCTCTATGTTCGTTTTCTGATGCAAAATAATCCAGTATTATGCAATTTGTACGATCACAATAATAATAAAAAAGTAAAAGACTAAAAGATAAGTGTCTTTTATGTCATCCCCATAGATATTAAAACCTGATATTTTTATGGATGAACCAACATGAAAGAGTGTAAGAAAATGCAACGAGTATATTGCTTTATGAGAGTAAAGTTCGATACGAAATTTCATGTAGTAGAGAGTTGTTATAGTAGAATAATTGCAGTTTACGCTGAAGGAATTATTACTTTGAGTACGAAGGAGTAGAAGGGTGGTTTCGATCTTCGTTCTACAAGTATAGAGATGAAGATTCTGAAATGTATATAAGTAGATATTATCTAAAAGGAAACTTAAATCATATCTAAAAGATAGCAAGGACATATAGGAATACATCAGAATTTTATATCGTATATAGTTTTGGAAAATGTTTGACTAGTTGTTAGATTTCTGAAATACGTTTCAGTTAGAGACAAAAATAAAGAACCTCGTGTACTTTAATGAGCACTGTTGGTGCATTTGTAATGGTGGTAAGGGCTAAATAAGTATATCCCACTTGAAAATTTTCATACTCGGGATGAAAATTATGGAATAGCTCATTTTTCAGTAATTCAGTCTTCCAGTAATGTTTATGTTATTTAACTCAAGAAATTACAACTCAAATTTGTTGCTTAGGATCAAATGCGGACTATTTTCACGAGGGGTGTGGCATTTTATTTTCCATCTCATTTCTCACCTGCTATTAAACAAAATTTACAGTAATTACGTGTTTAGCAGGAAAACACAAAATCCGAAGAACCTGAAACCTCAATCGTCGATGACTCTAGCTCATCTAATAAGCAGCCTGTTCCACATCCAGGTCTGTATCTTCTTAATATTGATTACTGTCATCTTTTCTTAGTTTAGTAAAATATATTAAAACCAATCTAATATGCTGCAATTAGCCGCTTTTCTCTTATATGTTAGGGGAAATTTCATACATCCCCCTCAAAACCTGCACAATATTTTATATATACCCCAATCATGCTGTAAGTGAATCGTACATTATGCATTAGAACCTTCTGTTTTTTGTATATATGACATTTTAAGCAATGAGGGTGATATATAAAACCCCCTGTATGTTTAAGCAAAAAGAAATGATAGAATATTTCAGTTTTTCTTTTTAAATGGTCAGAAACTGTGTAAGGTGGATCTGCTGGTCTTCAGGAATAGATGATAGAGCATACCCCCAGGATCCACTGGAAGTTGCAAGTTTTTACTTGATATTTGAAACAAAATGGATGGCAAATTAAAGTTTTGATATTGAAATGCTTTTCAATAAAGACAGCATATAAGAATTCAGAGGACCCAAATTAATAATGTTGATCTTTGTTAATGGTAATGATGCACAAATAGGTAATCTTAACTTGGAAACATCAAAAAGGAAATGTTTTTCAATTTCATAAAACATTTGTTTTAAAGAAAAAAATAGTGATTCTAAGGGGTAGAGGGGTTTGATTGAAATCTTTATGCATAATCTTCAAGAAGTCTCTCCTTTGTGTTTCTTTTCTCTTTTATAACATCATTTATATTATTTTCAGAGTTCAAGAGACGAAAAAAACACAGAAGAAAGATTACTGAGAACCAAGAAGCGTGTGTAATGAGGGGTGTGTATTTCAAAAACATGAAATGGCAAGCTGCCATTAAAGTTGAGAAAAAACAAATCCATCTGGGCACAGTGAGCTCTCAAGAAGAAGCTGCCCACTTATATGACAGGTAATTGTTGTTTTTTGCATCTTAAATCACATGTGCACACATGGTAATGATTGTAGTAAAAGATAAATTACACATACATGTGGCAAAATGGTCTGGTCATTCAACAAGTCAAAAACGAGTTTCGGTCAAAATGTGCCTTTTATAATGGGGGTCAAAACGATTGCGTTGAGTTGACTTCACCTGCAATTGCTTTTTGTCTCTCGTTTCTCGATATATGTAAACTTGTTAATGTGGTAAATATGATGTAAAAGATGATTTTATCAGGATAATAATAATCCGGTAGAATGATGTAGAAGCACTTTGAATACACTTTTTGGTGATTTTCGACCCTCTCAACTCATCTGACATGTTTACATTTTATCTAAAATTTTGAAGTTTTACCATTTGACCTATTTATCTACCCATAAATGGGCTGAATTTTCTCTTCTACTTATACACAACTGAGTAGTTGGATGTGAAAATCCTATGTTTGATGTGTTTTATATTATTGCACATATGTGATTAACGATCCTAACATCACATACATCCGCTGTCAGTTTCTTCTTGATTGCCAAGAACAACTGTTTTGATGGTTCATGCATCAAGGTCATTTTTGTCATTTGCACTTCCTAGGATTAAATTTTGTTTCTTGCAGGGCTGCTTTCATGTGTGGAAGGGAGCCAAACTTTGAACTCACTATTAAAGAAAAGGATGAACTCAGTAAACTAAGTTGGGATGACTTCTTAGCCATGACTCGCTCTGCAATAAACAATAAAAGTAATTACATAATTGCATATGCTTCTTATAAATCAGGGTTAATTACCAAAAAGGCATTTATATTATAATCTTAGTTTATTTGATAACTAGTATCTCATTTTTTACTATTCTTTTCCAGTAAATTTTCCAATTAGTAACCTACAGTGTCAGATAATACTTGTAGGCATGAAAGACGAGCAATTTGACACCAAAATTTCTTCTTCTTCTTGGAGTTGGAGAAAAACATTTATCAAAGTGGCGGACTGCCATTATATTTGTCATCTTCTTGAGTATTTAACCAGTTTTGACACAAAAAGAATAAATTACTTTCCATTCATGCACCAATTTGACAAAAAATGATGACAATGAAACAAAATTATCAAAAATTAGGTTCAAACTGTGCTACAATAATATTTTGGTGTTAAATTGCATGATCAGTTTGTGCATATACTTGTGCATCATTTGACATAAAATTCCAACTAAAAGTATTACTAGAATCCCTAGTTGAAGCTTCAAAACAACTATATTTGACATATTAGCTTAATTAAGCCATATTTTGTGCTTTGTAATTAATTATGTTGAATATGAACATGGTCTTTGTTTTTTCAGAAACCCTGAGGAGGATGAGTTCAAGGATGAAGTTTGAACATCACGAACAGAATAGTAACTCAGAAGCTGAAGTTGAAGATCAAGAGAGAAATGGCTTCTCAGGTTCTGATAATGCAGATACATCACTAGCTTGATTGTTTATTGATTCTTCAATTATATGTTTTAATTCATTACAAATTGTAACGTGCCATGTCGATTATTTGTTGATGATACATAATAATCATCCATCAGTTCATGTATAGAGGGAGTGATTTGTTAATATTTAGTTTTGATACAATGGTGGTATCTGATGATGTTTGTACCTTCTTTCCCCTGAATCATTTATTTTGGTGGTGTTACTTAACAAATATAGGCTATAGCTGGGCAATGATGCTTAAGGAATAAAAAATAGTGGATGATTATTACGTTAAAGTTTCATTGTAGCTATATTAAAAGTTATATAATCTAAGGTTATTACCATTTGTATTTTAGTATTTGAATTGCATTCAAAGCATATGAGCTTGGGTGGAGTGTAATTAGAATTCTAGAAGTCTAATCGAGGGTGTTTATCCGCCCAGGTTTTAGGAATTTTGGGTTTCTTAAGCGAAAAAACCACAAAATTTGAATATGTAATGGTTTTGATTTCAAGTTGTACTTTGAATTTGAACTAGAAAGGTCGTCATCATCATGTGCATGTTGCACATGTGATTCTACCACAGACTCGAATATCAAAACACGAATATAAAAATATGTTGTAATGACTCACTCTAATGTAAAACCCCAAGACATCAAGGAAAGAAAAGAAATGTCGTTAACAAAAAAAAGAGACAACCCAAAGAAAAAAAATCAGAAAAGAAATAAATTGGACGGGAGAGACTCAAACAATCATTAACAATGTATATATATATGTATAAAAATAGTATGTTTATTGAATAAAAAATGACCTATTCGAGAGTTAGCATGAAAAACACTGAAGGTGCATCTCTTGATGGTTTTCAAAAGAAGTACAGTGTTCAACAACAACTAAAAAAGCATATTTAATTGTGATAATCGTATCATTGCAGAGAGACATTGGTAATAGGGTTTTCTAATATAAGCAATCGATGAAGAGAACCGAAACTAAATAGTGGAATTAAGAGTTTATCTTGAAGTTTATATGCCTCGGGCTCGTTAATTTTGTTTACTAGAAATCTAGTGTAGTGACCCGCGTGAATTTTTTATTAGAGTTAATTTTAATCTTGCTTCCTCAGATTTGATAAAAATAATTATTTTCCTTTAAAAGAATAAAAACATCATTTTACGTCTAAAAGTTTTATAAGTTGTTTTAATTTCAGTTTAAAAATTTATTAATTTTGATTAAGTTGAAACAAGTAATGAAAATTTTGGATTGAAATTGAAACAATTTATAAAACTTTTTTAGGTAAATTGATATTTATAATATTTTATAGTAAAATGATTATTTTTATCAAATCATAGGGAGTAAAATCAAACTTAACTCTATTTATTAAGATTAGTATATAATTAAGAACTTTTATGAATAATGTTCGATACCTAGACATACGATGTGTGATAATTGGATCGTCTAGACACATGTTATGTTATGGTGTGTGATGATTGGACTGTCTAATTACTAGGGCTAAACCCAAAGAATACCCCTAATGTTTGCAATGCACCCGTCCACTCACGTTTTTATTCTTTTATCCGATCCTTTTTAGGTTTAAGATGAACAGTTGAGTTTTCTATTCTACCGTAACCCGCTAGTAATCCAATAAACAGTTAGAGTATTCACAACATGCTCCTTAAATTTATATGAATGTATTCCTTATATTATATGGTATGGTTATAAGTGGTTATGGGTGAAAGATATAGTAATTTTATTGTTCAATCTGTATTTCACTGTTCAAAACCTTATAATGTTTTTTAATATATTTTAAGTGATTACGAGTGAAGTAAAAAAACAAAATAATGATGAAGTTGAAAATGAGAGAGAATGTAATGATTTTTAATGTAATTATATGGATAAATATAAGAAATAGGAACATTCACAGCCCGTTTTCTAAAATAATATGAGTGTAGTTTTTATATTATATGGTATAGTTATATGTGGTTGTGAGTGAAGGATATAAAAAATTTACTTTTCAATCTGTATTTTTAGAAATTACTGTTTAAAATCCTATAATGTTTTTAATATATTTTAATTGGTTGTGAGTGAAATAAAGAAAAAATAATAATAAAGTAAAAAAAAGTATAGAATAGTAATTTATAATTTAATTATATGAATAAATATGAAGAATGAGTTGTGAATGCTCTAAACGTGAACTATAATAGTAGGTTTTACCCAAGATTATTTCTTTTAATGTTAGTTTTTGCAGTAAATTTGTAGAATACGATGAACAGCAAATTAGCGAGCATTTAGGGTTAATGTGTATTGATTTAGCATCTATAGTTATGGCATTTGGCCTTTCGTCTTTCGATTTGTAGCTGCACAATTTCGGTAGGATATCGACTTATTTGCAAAGAAAATTTGCTCGTAGCCTGTAATCTGTATATGTCGTTCGTGTGTTCGTTCTCACTGTGTTTCTACGAATTTATAGAAATTTCCAGTGCAGTGTTTTGAATGATTGGAGTTTATCATTTCATGTTCGTGTTGGAGTTCATTTACTTCAATTTCAATTTCAATTTCAATTTCAATTTCATTCGGTTCAGTTCTAATCTATTGAAGCAAACACACCCAAAGTAGATACTGTAATTGTGTTTTGAATACTTGTTACTTGATTAGGAATTGGATTAGTATCAAGACATCTAGAGGTTTACGGTCGTGCGATAATGTCTACATATGCCACTAATCTTGCCATAGTCACCGGCTGCTATTGTGGTAAGCTATCATTTTGTTTTGTTTATTTGTATCAGTTGTTTTAAAGCTGTATTAATACTGAAAACTTTTTTCATGATCAACTTAAGGGATTTTTATAAAATTTATTATTCATAGCTTGCAAATTGATAGTTTACCATCAATGGTGTTAGGACAGTTATGCTAGTGGTTATCTTGAATTTATCTGTTACTTGATTCCTCATGTTATTTCAGCAGATATCATTAGTGAACAGATAGTTCTATAGTAAACAAAACTTGTGTCTTATATATAAAAAGAGATGTGACTCACTTCATTGATGAATATATAAAAGATATTAGTACAAGCAATTATCTGTAGTTTAATTTCTTTGCATGGTATCTGAGTCAACCATGACTTCAGAAAACACAGTTCAAGAACAATCAGCAGTCAACATACTTCAAGAAGAACCAGTAGTCATGGAAGACTTCAGAAATATCTTTTTACGAAATGTCATGAATTTTGTTTCAATCTACATGCGCCTCATCTCTTGTCAAATAGTGTAACTTGCCAAATCTGCACATGTGATGGTCATGTTGCATCCATTGCTACTTTCGATTTACTGGACTAAATACTAACTGTGGCTGTGATGGAAGAAATGGTGGAGGGAGAAACATCCATGGTAGGCATGGTGGCAGCAGAAGCGGCGATAATGATAGAGGCAGAACCAGTGGGGTTTTGTCTGATAACAGTAATCTGGCTCAGGGCAGAGGCTATCACAACCATGGTGGTTCATGTGCCCACGTCATCAACAATTCTCTTCTTCATTTCAGGGAACCAAGCGCGGCGCACTTTACTGCTTTTAACTTAACTTTAGGAATCCAACTTTTGATGGGGGTATGAAGGTGCTTAGTGGGTCAGTAACTCATCTGAACATGGGTATCCCGCGGGTTTTGAAGCTCGTTGGCCCAAGCTTCACGTTGCTGTGAACATTTGCTTGAAGGGTCATATTAGTACAAGTTATCTTGTTCTTGGCAGTTATTTAGTTGGCCAAACATTTATCACATATAATAAACAGATGCGAATCATTTCATTGATGGATATATAGAAAGTATTAGCACAAAACTATATTCTCTATACTTTAAATTCTCTAGAAAATTTCCATGTCTTTTGGTACCCTACAGGCTGTTATGGATGTATGTGGTAGTAAGACTATTTATAACAAAAGTGGATTGGACAAGGCATATCTTAAATTGATGACAGTGCTTCTAAGATAAAATCAGTACAATTTGTTTTTGCCTTTTTAAGTTTTAACATTCTGCTTTGCGAGCCTTGTAACAATGTGAGAAGAATATTAATTGTGGTTTTTGGTTCCATTAACTTTTTGCAAGGGGAACGATGAAAATGATATAATGAAATTTTTTCAAGTTGTTCTTTTTATGACAGGTGCGCGAGAGGTTGTAAGAATTAGCAGGCATTCTGGGCCTGATGATCTACTTGACTCGGCAATTGGTGGATTTGGTACCGGTGCTATTCTAGGCGGACTGAAAGGTTAGTTACTAATGCTCCATGTGCTTTAGTGTTACACATCAATTATATCTTCTGTATATTATTTTTTTCTAAATAGCAAACGCTCACTTGTTATATGTTGCAACATTGCTGTACATCTTGGATCCATTGATCCCGTTTTTGTATTTGAATCTATTAAAAGATCAAATATATAAGAACCATAGAGAAAAACTAAAGCAAAACATCATCATTCATCAACAACATATTGGTCATATTAAATTCTTCTTTTTCAGAATGTTGGTTGTCTAGGCTAATTTATGAGCGTGCACGTAATACTTTTCCTTCTGTCTGTTTGCTATTATTTTGTTTGTAAAGTTTAAAAGTTGCATATCTTACAAGATTACGAATCAAATAAGAATGCAACTGATTACTGATTCAATGTAATAGTTATTACATTATTAACATTTTGGACCCAAGGGAGTACTCCAATTAATTAATTTTCCCGACTGGAATCTTGGCTTCGTTTCCATTGCTGGTTGTTGTGATTAGAATAAATATTTGGTTAGGATGCATAATCACACAAACAATAGATAATTGCAGGAAACAAAAGATGAAACACATTCTTTACATGATTCAGCATTTGCTTGCATCTATGGCCTTGCCAGGATTCATATCATCTTTCATGAATTCATAGTACATTACAGACATAATTGCATTTTTTAATCATATCTGGCACCCTAATTTTTCATTACAAAAGTTAAAAAGTTGGGACGATAAATTTATGAATCAGATGAATCGGACGATAAATATATGTTGAGGTATTTAAGTTAAAAACAGATAAAGGTTAAACAATCACTTGATCCATTTTGTCTATATGACTTAAAGCTCATCAATTTTATCAGCCAATGAACACGAAGTTGTTCAAATGTCCAGGTGGCATCACTGGTGCAGTCCGTTACTCCATTGTGATTGCCATTGTGGGAACTGGGGTTGATTTTGCTGCTATCAAATTAAGACCTGTTTTCAAGCACGCATACGAGTCGGTGGCTGGTGATGAGAAGAAAAAAGGATGGTTCAAATGGCCTGAATGGTTGCCCATCCAAGTTCTTGACGAGCAAGCCCACGCTGCAAAGCATGCACAAGAGGAAGCATTGCAAGCTCGGATCCATGATCCGACAAAAGAAGAATCATAGGTCCTGCATTGTTGTCCTAGCTCAATGTTTCCATTACCTACTAAAGCAAAAAGCAAGTCTGGTGGTGGTTATAGATTTTAATATATCAGTTCCATTGTAGTTGTATACACTTGGCTAAGCTTTTGTTACCACAGTGAACTAGTGAGGATTTGAAGGTAAGCATGTGTTAAGTTATTATATATTCTAATTTGTTTAATGAAGTAATTAAATGACTAAATATAAATTCTTTATAGAACTTGTTTTATATTTCAAATTATAAATGTTTAATGTTCGTTGGTTTTCCTTACAACACTTTTACTTATTGCATTTTAAAACATTTATTATTTTAAAAATTAGCTATAAAATTTAAAAACGAAGGCAATAACTGTTTTAAATAGACAATCCTAGTTTGTTTAACATGAACATATAAATCAGACTGAAGTTTTTTTTAATCCATGCCAACCAATCTCTAGTGGTTCAAAACCTCAAACCCTATGCATGTACAATATGTATCAAAATTACCATCAATCTATTACCAAACATTCTAAAAAAGCATGTTACCTTCTCTTTCGGGCACCAATACATTACATTATGATTAGTTTTATATGGTTCAAGGCATTAAAAAAGAGAAATTTCAGTTTAATATACATGATTACATTACAAGTCAAGTTGATACAACCTAATGATTTACAAGCAATGAAAAAGACAAAAACGCTTAAACTCAAAACTTTGATTCTTTGCAATCTTGTCAGAAGGTGAAGCCCTAATTATCATAAAGATATCATGAAAGAAGAGAGACAAGTGATACAAACTCCAATGTGATCCTGCCTTTAGACCTAGTGTTTATAACAAAGTGTTCAGGATATTTCCTCAATAGCATAAGCAGCCCGAACCATGGTTTGCCCTTGGCCTCAGGACCCGGGTAATCCTCTGATGATAGATATCTCCTAAAACGACTGTGATGCCATATGCTGCCATATCGTTCCACTAACTGCATTCAGTAGAGCACAAAAAGCCATCATTAGAGAAAAAAATCATAATGATCATCAGATCATGCAACATAAAAGTCGATTTTGCAGGTCCCATCTTCGTTTCTTGTCCCATCTTCACTTCATCATTTTTCCAGTGGAATATAATTGAGAGTTTGAGACACACATCATATATGTCAAATGACCACCCATGTATCATACATAAGCACATATTTGTCCTTTGTGGATTTGTATGTATATCTTATTGACCAAACTGGAAACTTGTAAAAACCACATGGGACAACACATTTTGTGATTGACTTGAAGTGTAATTTGGTTCATTCGTCACTAGAAAACTTATTTCTAGCGCTTATATTTATACATAAATAACTGGTTTAGGAACATCTAAACTTAATCCATGTAATCAGGAAATGTCATGTGTAGTTCATCTTGAGGTTAACACCTCAATTTATAAACAGCACAGGACTAGAAATGGAAATTAGATCAGCAGAAAATATAGTTAACCATAACCTTAACAAAATTCCATTCTAATCTTAACCATAAACTTAACCAAAGTCCAAAGTCCAGCAGAAAAGATGGTTCGTACCTCAGCATGAAGTTTCTCCATAGGCATCCACTCACTGGGGCCACAAAGATCTGATAACACAGTAGCCACAGATGATACTACATCTTTCTCTTCTAATTGTAACAGCTGAAGATTGTCAGACTCCCGGTCAACTCTTGACCTTCCCTCAGACTTCTTATCTACAAAGACAACATATAAAATCATCTCAGTTAAAATATTAATAAAAATGTTATAGCATTGTAAAATATAGTTTTGGTAATCACATTCAGCAACTTAAATATCTATAAGATTCAAAATACATGGATATAAATAACACAACCTGACCATGACATTTGTTTGACCCAACCAAAAATATACCCATTTTGACTACTAACCCAACCCATCCATTTTGCCACTTCCACTTCATAATATTAGTATGCTCCAATAGTCTAGAGATCACCAGGAAGGCCAAATGAAAAGCTACGACAGATGGTATACTATAATAAGGATAACAAGAAAAAATATTGTAAAATGAGTCACTTTTGGAGTTAGCTACTTCAACATTTTGATGTGCATGACAATTGCACTAAGACAAGCACCAGATGATATTGTTTGACTATAAGTTACACACACACACATGCAGATATGTAATTATGTGTGTGTGAGTGTGTCAATCACTTTCACTAATGTTAATGCAAAATCATAAAGTTTACACACGCGTGCGCACACATCTAAAGGATGAAAGGCTAAGAGACTCAGATATCAGATGAAATTGTGCAATTTCATGTCAGTAGAAAAGAAATAAATTAGAAATCAAAATAGAACTGAATAACCAATGACTGAAGGATAATGGAGCAATTAGCATTTACCAAAGTGACGTATATGAAGATGCACATGATGATTTAACTCATATGCATTCGTAGTTGAAACACAATCGTGACTAATTATACATTAATTTGGCAAACACATTTCAGGATTTTTCCAAATGGGGGTTGAGGCGCAGCTTGTTGCCCGTTTACCTGCCACTTTATTGTAATCGTTACTTATTTCAAGAACAATTGATAATCAAAACAACAAGATACAATCTTAGTACAATCCCACCACTACCGCTAACCCCCTCCCCCTCTTCTATATCCCACAATCACTCATCAATGTATCATTCAAAAACCCATACAAAAAGTAGACATCTTTCTTCAGCAAAATAAAAATACCATGTAAAACATAGGAAATTGTCTGTTTTTGGAAAAACCACTTTTTTTTATTAAATAATTAAAATAATGCAGAGCAGAATAGTAGATGATCATGTGCTTTGAACTAAAATTTCAAAGCACCTCCCCTCTTTGATTTCAGGGCTACAATTCAGAAATACACACTTCAAATTTCCTCGTTGCTGTCACAAGAATTCCAACTTTTCAAAAGGGTGCAAAAAGAAGATAATCAATTTGACAGAAATTTACGAAAGCCAAAATGGGTATACCCAACAACACTTGATGATCGGAATGCTGTGACAAATAGTAGTGCATTACTCTTGAAGATTAGAATGCTGTGACAAATGGTAGGGCATTTAACTATGTATATTATGGACACAGTGGTCCGAACAAAACACGGGATTTTAAAGACAAAAACAACATCATTTTAGAGATACATTTCACGTTACTCCTCTTTAAGCCATGAGCAACCCAAACCGGGCCGTATACATTTCAGGGACAACTTTGTGACACTAACAAATTGCTTTAAGTGACTTATTTCTGTTTGATAGAAATTAGGAAAGATAGTTCAAAGTATTGCAACCTTATATGCTTCAAGCCTTCAGATATTTGCAATTTTACATATTACTACACATCTTTGTACAACTATTATTTAAGCTTCTGCCAGATATGTTAATTGCATAAGCATCTCTACAGCACATGACTCAAACCAATTACTGTGAAAACCATCTGATATAAGCATGACAGTATCCAGAAGTTTGTTAGTCCATTGGCATTTTACAAAAATGACAGTATCCAGAAGATTGTTAGTCCATTGACATTTTACAAAAACAAATTATACTCATAACATCAGGTTCAAATTTCTTTCATTTTTATCTGGTATAAACAAACTTTCAACAATCACCAAAAACCCTATATGAGATGAACTTCTCAGACAAAGTTTATCTCAAGCCATCACATATCCAACCCCACACGAACACTCTCAGCATCAAGTATTATCAACTAGTATACATCTATAAACATATAACCATATAATCACTAACCCGAAATCGACTTCCCACCCGAACCAGAAGCCGCAGCATACAAATACCCATCCTTAGCATCTCCACCACCAATCCTCATCTTCTTACCACCACTACCATC
The DNA here is from genome assembly GCA_018326385.1 of Flaveria bidentis. NCBI lineage: Eukaryota > Viridiplantae > Streptophyta > Magnoliopsida > Asterales > Asteraceae > Flaveria > Flaveria bidentis. The sequence continues at coordinate 22,438 of BJCM01061868.1, forward strand.
ACCCACATAATCATCCTCAAACTCCTCAACAACCCTCCCCCTCCCCCCTTTCTTCACCCCCAAAACCCTACCCCCATGCGCCGATTGATACCCCACCAGAGCACTAGGGCTCGAGAACCGTTGAGGCGCAATTGGAGCAGAGAGAATGCTCCTGACAGGAAGCAGAAAGTAAAACTCCTTATCGCCGATCTGAAGGAGATCCTGAGAGTCGAGTTTGACGGGTGGGGTTCCGGGGAGGTGGAGGACGCCTTCGACGAAGCATCCGTTTTTGCCGATGACTTCGAGGGCGAAGCGGCGGCGGTGGAAGTCGTAGAAGATGCGGGCGTGGTGGCGGGAGATGTTCATGCCGCCGCCGAGGGAGGAGAGGTCGACGTCGACGGTGGACTTCTTGGAGGTACGGCCGAGGATGATGGAGTACGTTTGCATGTAGTATTCGAAGTCTTCGCCTTGAAGCTTCGCGAATCCGGCTTCAACGTCGCTGCTGCTGCTGCCCATCGTTTCTAGGGTTAGGGTTAGGGTTTGGGAACTGATCGGAGATTGGATCTACTGATCGGTGGTTGATTTTGGGGGAATTGAACCGAGGGTTTGATGGCGATTGCAACCTATACGTGTTTGTTGTGATTTAAACCAGACACGTGGCAGGCTATTACACCGGCTTTATTTTTATTTACACGAATTGAATAAATAAAATATAAAATAAAATAAAAGTTATAAATTATAAAAATGATATACTGAGATATAATATTACTGGAATTACGTATGAGTAATAACTATAAATAATAAAACAATAATATAAACTTTTTAAATTTTGTTTCAAAGATGAAGTAAAATTTTGTTTCAAAATAACTTTTAAAAAGTTTTAGTTTTGAAATTTTTTCTTATTATAACTTCCTATTTTAATTTTTTTTATTACAATTTTATTTTAAAAACCAATTTTAAAATATTACGTTAAAATAGTTTTATTTTTTAGAAAAAATTCTTTTATATAAAACTATAGATCTATTTCTTAATTTAAAAAAATTATTATAATGTAAAATGAATAAATAATAATATTATTAATTACTGTAGTTATTTAATAGGAGAGATAAACGAGAAAAATTTGACGAGAATGAATATGGTGCTGACACATGGCACCTCATTTACTATTTTATTAGAGTAAGAAGATCTTGTCTAAATTCTTGACCTGTTTTACTATTTCACGCGGATCTCGTACTTGGGATAATACATGGTTCACTCATCCCGTTTTCTTCTTTCTTACAAAAAACCCTAGATCCAAAACACTATATTCCATCTTCGTTGTTACCAAATCGATCTAACTAGGTATTCTTCTCCTAACCTTTCATTCTTCTTCCTAAACCACAAATCTCTAATTGAATCGACATCTACTAATTTCTTTTTTGTTATCTTCGTCGATGTGGCTGAACTTTGATTTCGTTTTAATTGATTGTGTATTTTTCCTTGGTCGCTAAGTGTCTGTTGTTACATATAAGTGTTTTATGTTCACATGTGTTTGTATCTCTTCTTATATGTTCATTTTTTGTTGATTTTTGACCGCGAATGTACAAACCTTCATGGCTGGTTCGTTAATGTGGAATCATGGTACCGTTATTTAAGTTTTAATACGATTTTAGTGTTCTTCTATGTTGATCGTCATATGTAACTGTTGTTTAGGCCTTCGATTTGTTGTTTCTTTTCGATCTTCAAACCCTAGACTTTTGTGTGTGCTGCTATTACAAAATTAAAGTGTTGAACCGTTGTTTCTCTAAATGGATTCTTAATTATCCTTTTTTGTTGCTTCTAAAATTCCTGAAGATTTTTTAGTTGATTTATTGTGTTACTTGTTTGTATGAAAGCAACATAGAAGGAGAAATCTACCACCAAAGTCGTAGAGGAGGTGATGAAAAAGTAAAATATATTTATTTTTGTCTATAAAGCCAGAGAATAGATATAGAGAAACCAATAGTCTCTATCTTAGGTTTGTTATGATGTTATCATCTGTGTGTGTTTTTATAAATTATGTGTTCTTCATCACTAAAACATTGCAACATTTTAATGGAAACAAGTTTTTATATGAAATAAGTACGCTTAAGAAAATGTAATGTTTTTATCCTTATTGTTATTGGTTTTCATGCAAAGAGATAATGTGAAGTCAAATTGTAGTTGATGATTGGAAGCATGGAATGCACGCATTTGTTTGATGAGATGCTTGATTTGCTTTTTATAGGAAAAAGAAATTGCTTTTGCTTGATTCCGTCGTCTTTAGGTGTTATATCAAACAAGTGGTGATGGTTACGGGAATGGTCAAGAGAATATAACATCTATTTGTATTATCAAAGTATGATTGACGCAAACCTTCAAAACACAACACTTCATAGAAATTATGCAAATACTTGATAAAGGTAGTTTAAATTGGTTTGATTAATCTCCATTTCATACACACATCATTATTCATTGATAGATTTCATGATTTTTCACATCGATCTATTGTTTTCGATCCTTCTATAAAAGGTATTTACTTGTCGGTTTTATCATTTGTTCTAAGCACGTATCGATTCGAATTAAGGCTGAATCACGTTGATTTGTTTGTTAAATTAACTTGTAGTCGTAGTTGTGTTTTTGACGAATTATTTTTAACAAATATGCTAAAGTTATGCTTTACTATTTTGTTTTGTTATTCATTTTCAAAGAATGAGAAGAAGTATTAAATTCAAGATTAGATACATAATCTAAAAAATAGGATTTTATTCGATCGTTATCGAATGCTTACCTTTATCAGTTTTGATACTACAACATCGTTTCTATATTAACCTTTTCCTCGTGCATTTTCCTTTGATATTTTGCTTGACTTTGCTATATGTTATATTAAATGAATCGTAATAAGTAATAAATGATAATATAAACATATGTAGGAAATACTATGCTGTATGTGCTTTGTTAATTTAGCAATAAATGAATAGTAGGTAGTTTGACAACTAATATAATGACTTAACATAAAAGGGATCATTTCTCTTAAATTCATTATTCTATATATTGATATTTCCTTTTATGCAATAACAACTAGCGAGGATCGGTATTTGCATATAGATTATATGCATAACTGGTACTGAGTATCCTATAGAAATATCAGAACATGTACACATTACAACCTCATATTGACAATCACAAAAAATCGCTAATGCTTTGTTTACTTGAGTTTGATTATCTTCCTTTTCGTCTGCAAAATTGAAACTGTTGAAAAAAAAGGATTACTTGCTGAATCAAGTTAATACATAAACTACATTCATTTTAGTTTAATATTCTTATGCCTAACTACTAAACTACATTCTAAAAGCATTTTCTGATTGTTGAAATAAGACTTAGTTGTGATTGTTGACACAAGACTTATTTGTGGATTGTTCATATACAAACATTAATATATTAAAAATTGTATTTACTAATATGAAGTTTCTTCAACATATAAATACTTTTAAAATTGCATTATTAATTTACACCGTCTTCAATTAAATGGAGCTTATTTATTCGCTTTCAACAAAATTTCAACATACCAACATATATTTTTCATTGCATTTGTTGCATTTATTAGTAACCCAGTTTTCAGTGCAACATCGGTGTTTATAACAAAGTGTCATGTCATGATTTTTTTTCATCTATTACATAAATTGCTTTCAAACATACATTTTCCTTGTTATTGATCTCTGAATGTAAACTTATGTTGTAGAGAATTAACCTAATCCAAAGTTGTTGATTTATGATGCTACAATTAATATTTTAGATGGCATTGTCATTGAATTGTCATTGATCTCTAAATGTAAATTTATGTTGTGATATATGCTATATTTATTTTTGGCACGTCTAAATTCTATCACCTCTTGCTATTGTCTTTATGTCCAACTAATAGAAGATTAGTATGTTAATCCTGAACATAAACCTTATGTGTTTCTAAATACATTTTAATGAAGTGGATATGCTAATTTTAAAGTAGATTTATTAACATTACTGTCTGGTTTTGTTTGTTAATATACTAGCTTTCTTGTATCTAGAATTAAATCCAAACATGGTATCATCATATAATGTTTCTTCTATAGGTAAAATATATTTTGGAATTTGTTATTTCAGTTAACTTTTTAAAGCCGGATACCATGTTCTATGTTTAAATTGTGTTAATGTCTTAGCTAAACCAAAACGGATATGGATTTCACTATCCCTTAATATCGCGACGTTGTTGCCCCACTCAAACATTAAAATCTATCCTTAGAATTGTGGTGAGTTTCAGAAAGAGAATTATATGATTGAGTTTCACATACTTTGCAGTATAGTTTATACATATGGTATCAAAGTTTTTATTGTTGAAGTCGTAGACATTATTACCGTGTGTCTAGAAGAACAAATTTTCAATCAACCTTCTTCCTGATGATATTGTAGACATTGAAAATCAATATGAAGAACTTACCATAATAATTAAGGAATTACCATTAGGCATCACTTACTAATCTATTTATTATATTATTTTCATTTATATAAGGTTAATATTCTTACAATATTGTTTCTAATGCTAGATGAAAATATGTGACATCCGGTAAATTTCCGTTATCAAACTCCATTAGTTCCGTTAAGTCTTGCATACACGTGTCGTAAGCACACACTAGTTGTCGTTTAACGTTGGTGACCTAATAATAATTAATAATGTTATATTATTGATAATATAATTGATTAGATGATTATTGTGTTATGCTTATGTGTTTACACAATTTAAACGTTAACGGTGAATTTTATCGCGTAACGTGGAAACGTGCCTATTTATTCGTATGTCTTGTGTTTTT
>BJCM01061869.1:0-20935 GCA_018326385.1 Flaveria bidentis
TCCTGGTATGTCACGCGCGTAACGGTATTACCCCGTTTGTGGAAATTTGAGGGTGTGACAATATTAAATTTACATTTACTCATTTGAATTTTTTATATATTTTATACTTAAGCTTTCGAGTTATGTCAAATTTACATTTAATTACCTGAACTTTTTATAAGTTCTATATTTGAGCCTTTTAGTTTTGTCAAATTTTCTTTTAATCAATTTACAATAGAGCTCGATAATTATAGTAAAGTCACCATTTACGTATCGTTATTTTTTTAATCTATTATGAGGCATTTATTTTTTTATAGTGTTTTTTTCTATTATAAACTTTTATCAATGTTTCGCACGTTGTCTTTTTTTCGGGTGGTTAGTACTAACATATAATTATCATAATTAAATCATTTAACTTTTATAACCTTCATTGCATAGCACGGGTCACACCTACTAGTACTAAATGAAGTATAAGTTAATGTCACCTGCTATATTGATAAAATCTCATATATAGTTTAGATATTATATATAGGTTAGTACCTCATGTATTATACAAGTTGAATAAATAAAATATTAATAGTTGGTAAGAATTTATTTGTTATAAAACTATATTTTGAGATAGGATATGATTAGAATTACATATGAGATGGGATATGTTTTAAAAAAATGCCAGTTTTAGAAATTTCATGATTATAACTCTAAATTTTAATTATTTTAGTTTATAAAAAAATATTTTTCAAAATAAAAAAAAATCATATTAAAGAAAAGGGTTATTGGATTTTAATAATATTAACCTTCAACTATTGATCAGGATTAATCCCAATCCAGAAAATATTTACAGACACTTCTAACTTTAAGTTTATTTTTCTCTAATGATTGTTAGTTTTTAATTGAAATACGGTTAACTTTAAGCTTATTTTCAACATCATTTCCACCCAGCCTCCATTATATTCGTTTTTTGGCGTCTAATCTTCATCATTACCTGAAATCTATCTCTAACGAGTTAAGTGGTTCAGATCAAGAGATGGGATTGGAGGGTTTCAGGGTGTAAAACTTTTAGAGTGACTGACCTAATGGTTGATTTCTACTTTCTGTTTACTTTTTTGTGTACATAAGCAGACCATTTCATAACAAACTAATGTTAAGTTTCAACTAATGTTAATTTTTAACTTTTTTCTTAGAGTCACACCACATAAACAGTCTATGTCATAAAGAAAACTAATAACGTTAACTTTTACTTAGCAATAGATTGATGTTGGAAAATAAGCTCAAAGTTGGAAGTATTCATAAACATCTTCTAAGTTGAGATTAATTCCAACTAATAAATGAAAGTTAATATTATTAAAATTCAATACCCTTTAAAAAAAATTTATAAAAGGAAGTATGCTTACAAAAATAATTATGAAGCATAAATTGAAATCAAATTTTATGTTTGACAATATACATTTGTTTATGATTTTTAACAAATGTGACATATATATCGTAACAATAAAATAATCATTATTGTAGTGTTTGAAAAAATTAGATTTTAGAAGTTTTGTTATTAGGGAAAGTATAATGAGAAACTAACATACATTTTGAGGACTCTCGTGTGATTATACACACACTCACTACACTTATAGGTAATGTGCAAGTTAAAAAATGGTATTGGGTTTTAATAATTTTAACTTGCATTTATAGACCAAAATTAATCTCAATTTAAAAATTATTTACAGACACTTTTAACTTAAATTTATTTTCTTCCAGTGATTTTTTAGTAACTGAGAGTTAACACTATTAGTTTTTTGATGATTTGAACTACTTTATTACCAAAATTAGGGGTAACACAATATTTTTTTAGGGATAACGTGAAACAATAAAAAAAGTTTGTTTAACATACAAGCATAATTATTATCTACCTGTAAAAATTTTAGGGCTAGCCCTCGGCTCAATGTAAGTCCGCCCCTGAATACATGGTCATGCGTTGTTAAAGGTATCTGATTTATATAAAGTGAAAGATACTTAAATTGTAGTAGAATATGAAAAGGGTAGATAATATTAAAGTATGATCCAATTGGTAAATACGTAAAAGGAGTGTGAAGAGAAAAAAATATAAACGCAACTTTTTTAAAGTTATTGGATTTAAATAATCTTAATTTTTATTTATTGGTCGGGATTAATCTTAACAAAAAAATATTTATACACACTTATAATCTCTTACTAATTGAGAGTTAACTCACGCTAGCTGTGTTTTGATAAATTGGAGTCAATGTTGAGGCGTTTTTCAATTCCGCCAGCATCCGTCGGGTCCATTTTTCGATGTTTAGACTTCATCTCACCTAAAATCTACATCCAACGAGTCAGGTGATTCAGATAAGGAGTTGGAGATTGACGGTTTTTAGGGTGCAACAGTTTCAAATTGACGAACCTGATAGTTGGTTTTAACTCTACTTAGTGTTTTGGCAATATAAGTAGTCCATGTTATCAAAGAATTAACGATATTAACTTTTAGTTAGTAAGGGATCGTTGGAGAATATAAGCTTAAAGTTAGGAGTGTCTGTAAATATTTTGAGTTGAAATATAAACCGGCTCTGTCAATATGAAACTTCTATATCCTGAAACTCGTCAATCTACAGCTCTTCTTGTAGACCACTAGACTCATTAAAGGTGAATTTTGAGTGACGATGTATGCTAGACAACGAAAAACAAATCTGATAAAGGTTGGGCGACGGCGAAGTTGAAAATAAGCTCAAAGTTGGTTACATTTCGTCAAAAAAATTAACAGGGTTAAGCCTTAGTTAGTAAGGGATCGTTGGGTGAATATAAAATTAAAGTTGAAAGTGTTTGTAAGTATTTACTCAATTAGGATTAATCCCGGCTAATAAATAAAAGTTAAAATTATTAAAATCCAATAACCTTATATTTAACTTGATTTATTACATCACATAGTTTAATAAGAAAGGAATACATTCTGACTTTACACAGAATGATTTATTAAATTTATTTCAAGCGTGTGTATCGAAATTGGTAATTTAAAATTTTCAACAAAATTAGAAATAAAATTATAAAAAATTACATATGTACTCTAATTTACTCACCTCTCATATAACAAATAACTGTTTAGAAAATTTTAAAACAAAGAGTTCTTATAGAGTATGTGTTAATAAAACATCGTTTCTATAAAACACAGTTTTATAGAAAATTACATTGTGTAATATTTTTTTCTTTCATAAAATTTTAAATATATTTAATTACTTATTGGAGTTTATTAATATGTACAAGTGAAAACTGTAAATTTTTGGAAATATAGAAAAACATTAAATGTTCTTGGAACAAAGGATCATTTGGTAGGAAAAAAATAGTTCATCGTGCTCTAGTTGACACGTGCTCTTTACAATTATTAATTTATTAGAGTATTAACTTTAATAAACCCGTGTATTACATTGGTTTAATATATAAAATATTAATATAATAAATTAATTAATTATACAATGATATTTTAAGATATGATATTACTAAAATAATAAAACAGTAATATCAACTTTTAAAAAAAATAATTTAATTGTTTTTGAAAAAATAAATATTTTGTTATAAAACAAACCGTATAAATATGTCATTATTAAAAAATTTATTATTACACCTCCCAGTTTTGATTATTTTTTGTTTTTTTTAAAAATTGACTTTTTAAAAATATCAATTTATTTAGAAATAACCTTAATAAATAGATATATTTTTTGATTTTTTAAATATTAAAAAGTATTAAAATGCTATTATTAGCAATTAAACTAATTATTTAATAGAAGAGAGATGCAAGCAAATTTTGGTGAGAATGATTATGGTGCTAACACGTGGTACCTCATTTACCCTTTTATTAGAATAAGAAGATGAAGATTATAAAGGATTTTAAAGACAGACAAAAACTCATAAACACACTATCATATATCATACTAGCTTAGAAAACCATGTATTACCCATGTTGAATATATATTAAATTAATTATTAGTAATTAATATTTATGGTTATTGGATTTAAAAATTTTCAACTTTCATTTGGTGGTCGGGATTAATCATAACTTAGAATATGTTTATAGACCCTCTCAACTTTAATTTGTGTTTTTTCCTAACTACTGCTTACTGACTGAGAGTTAACCAATGTTTGTTTTTTTAATAAAATTGGGTAAACTTTGAGTCACTTTTCAACTCCACTGTCGCCCCACTTCTATCGGGTCTATTTTTGGATGTCAAGCCTTCATTGTCACTTGAAATCTACTTTCAACGAGTCAACTAGTTCAGATCAAGATGAAAAAATTTGATGGGTTTTAGTGTGCAAAAATTATATATTGACGGACCTGATGGTTAATTCCAACTTTATTTTTAGTATTTTGGTCATATAATAGTTCACATCATTAAAAAATTAATTGTGTTAACTCTCAGTTTGTAAGGGATCACTTGAGAAAAATAAGTTTATGTTGGGAGTGTCCGTAAATATTTCTTGAGTTGAAATTAATCTCGGCCAATAAATAAAAGTTGAAATTATTAAAATCCAATAACCTTAATATTTAAAGTTTATAAAATACTTTTTTGAGATAGAATACGACTAAAATTTCATATAATTAGTAATAAATAATAATATTTTTTAGATTAAAAGAAATACGTTTTTAATGAAAAGAAACATGTTTACATATTAAAACTTTGTTTTATAATATGTAAATCATATGTTATAATTAAATAGTTGATTTGTTATGCTAATAACATTTAACAAAATGAATGTGAGAAAATGTTACGTGACAAAAGTTATTTTACATTATTAAAGAAGATAAATTCTATCATACGCGCGTAATAAAATAAAATAATTCACAAAGAACAAAACTGAAAAGCCATACAAACTAAATTATATGTGCAAACTTCCTCGGAAGATTTATTGAACAACTTAATCATATAAATATTGTACTTAGTGTTATTTTAAGATCCAATTTAACATTAAATTCGAAAATAAAAACACCCTAATCAACACCAACCTATAATAACATGGTTCATGGTTGTCTCGATCATTCAAAAATTTAGAAAATGACTGTGTTTGTTGTAATATTAAACAAAAAGGGCAACACGAAATTGTAAAGTTTGTTTGGTAATTCAAACTATAACTCATTAATCGAATATAATTGAAACTTATAGTTTAACTAATGACACTTTCAATTTTTACTTTTGTTACTAAAGGGCAAAGACAATACCATTAGCATATTCATTGATTTCAATTCATTTTCACTCACAAAGTGATGATTGTAAGTGAAATGGAGAAAACATGTATGTGAAATTGAAGCGAAAGTTATAAGTTTGAATTGGTTATAAACTTATAAGTTATGATAATTATTCTATTATAAACTTATAACTTATAAGTTATGATAATTATTCTATTAAGATTTTCAAAGGTAGTAAAAATAAAAATTGACCATTAGTGACATTGGTCAAATTAATCAAACTTTAGTATGCATTAGTATCTGTCAATCGTCATCCGAATTGTTCAATTTAAATTTGATTTTATATAATTTGTCATTTAAAACTTTAATCCAGTGGTCAACAGTAGTTATTTTGTTTTATATATGAATGTTAGAGCCCGTGTATTATATGGTTAGAAAAAAAATTAAACATGTCAAAACCATTAGATTTATGAATATCTTATATTCTAGATGTTATTAGTCATTAGTGAATAAAAATATAATTAACATCTAAAAGTTATAACAAATATTGAAATTAAAAATTATTATGCTATATTTAAAGATAAAATATGTCTGAAATCATATAATTTAGTATGTATTGAACAAATATTAAAATAAATATATTTATATTTTAGATGTTTGATAATTTAATTTATTTACTTAGAATAAATTTTCATTTAATATGAGAGAGACAAGAAACACAAATATAAATATGGTTGTTTAACATATTTTAGTAATATAGGAAAATCAAATTGATTGGTTTTATAATTTTTGTATTTATAATGAGAAAGATGCGGAAAATTATTTTTTTATATATTAAAATAATGACACGTGTCATTTGATATGCTAGAATTATGACACGTGGTTTCGAAAAGCCTTCTTTTATTATATTTTATAAATTATTAATTATTTTCACATATGTGGAGTCAACCAAGCACCAACCACGTCTCATTTAGTTGGTAAACTTTTAGAATAAAACAAGCATTGCAACTTGCAAGAGTATAATGTCTTGTATGAAATATTTATATTTTATTATTAAGACATGTATGCATTTTATTTTAGATATAAATCTAGAGTTTTAAATTCTTTGAACAAGATACTAAAAAGAACACAATTTAAGCACTACTACCGCGTCGTCAACTGGTCGTATTCTCGAGTCAAACATGTCGAATTTTGTAGGTAGTGCAGCACTTTAAAAGAAATATATATTATTAATTTATTATGATGTGTGAACTTGAATAAATTCTTGAAACCTGCCTTGGAAATAAAAAAAAAGTGATTTTTTGTTCAAAAGGGTGCTTTTATACGCACAATATTTAAAAAAAATATGTTTTTGCTATAGGCACACATCGTCTAGCAAGCACATCAACCAACCAATCATATGCTATACGGGAGTATAACAAATTTATATATATGAAAACTAAACATGTACCTCTAAAAACAAGTAACATTACTCTACTATCCCTAATTTATGTACACTACTTATTAAAAACATTAAATATTCAACTAGCTAAATGAACTTTATATAATCATTTATCATATTTCTTATCGGCTAGAAATTCTTTTTGATGAGCTCCAATTTATATGAGGTAGAATGCTTAGACTGGTTTGCATACTAGTAGCATCAAGAGTGATTAAAAGCGACAACCTTGTGTCTACCAGTCCTCGTTTAATAACATTCGCGTGAGTCACACTTGTAAAAAAATCTCTTGTCCATCCACCATGGTGCTAGAAAAGAAATGAAAATAAGAGTAGCTAGTATTATGTATAGCACAAATGTTAACACGAGCCCTCGTAAGTTAGACTGGATCTATAGTTTAGCTTCGGCGCAGATGAATCAAGAGATCATCCTAAAAGACAAATGAATCATATTATTAGCCTTGCCACATGTTTAAGGATTTCCTATGAACAAACTCTAGAGTGAGGACACTATTTGTTGGTTGATAGATATTATTGAGGGAATTGAATGAATGGTTAAGAGATTGTTGGATTGTATTGACAGTGGTGCAAACCATTAAAACTGTGTTATCAATGTGCATTTATGTTCTCATGATGTGTGGTCATGGTCTTTCTCTAGCATTATCGGGTCAGGGTATGGTTTGGGTAATGTAGTGAAGATTTCTCCTTAAAGTGGGTAATAACCTACGATTGTTGGTCTAGATAGTAGGTCTGGTTGTGCATGTGTCGTTGTGTTGGTCCGGGCTACTGGTGTTGGTTTGATTACAAGCACGATTTGAGGATTGGATTGAATACCTGTCATCTTTAACCGATCAAAATGGAGTCGGTGATGCTGCATTCAGTGACCAAAAGAAAGGTTTTGTATAGAGTATATAGGTCCAGTACCTTTTGAAGATCATGTTTTTTAAGGGTTAACATGGGCCGAACTATAATATTGTTAAGCAACTTGATAAAGTTGACATGCAGTAAGGCTAATTAAACTTTTGTACTCAACTATGCATCCAATAAATTTTTTTAACCAGACTACTATACACACGTCATTAGCAATTTAATCTCGCATTGTTTTCAAACAACCATTTTATAGATAGTGCCATAGTCTCTACATTTCAAAAGACCATTTGAAGGTTAGGACTTGTGTCATATAATACTGAAATTTATATTAAAATTTAAATTTTCACAATGCATAGTATTCAAATTTATTATTAAACATGCAAACCTACTTTTTGTCGAAGATCATCTTGACCAACAGTTACACACTTACACTTTTTTAAGTAGTAAACAATTAAACTCCACGTCAGCCCTAATATTCAAATACTCTAGTGACGTAAGATGATATCCGGTAAAAGGCAACAAAGTACCCTCGATCTTCATTTGGAACCATTTTTTACTTTTTCCAACAATCAATTGCTGATATAGCTAATCCGCTACATGCACTTCCACCATCACTTACCAATGGGTGCGTTGGGTCAGCTGGTTTTGGTGGGGCGGGTGCACTCGGGTCAACTCGGTCATACATTCCATGTCCTTGTGAATCATTCGGGTTCGGACTCGGTGGTGTTCTTGGGTCATCTCGGCCGAAATTGTTCGGTTGCGTTGGCGGTGACAAGTTAACTTGTCCGTAAGTTGATTGGCCCCTTGACGGTGCACCTTTTGGCGGTGGTGGTGACGATTTACCTCGCCCGTAGGTTGCTTGGCCCGTTGATGGTGCTCCTTGTGGTGGCGGTGGTGGTGAGTCAACTCGGTTGTAAGTAGTGTGGTCATGTGATGATGACAATTGAGGGGATTGCGGTAACCGGAGTTTTTCTTCTCCGGTTACCATTTGGATTATCGTCGCTTGAAACAATGGTTGTCTTTCAAAGCTTCTTTTTATAGATGCATCTGCAAACAAAGCTAGTTTTAGTAATGAAATTGTGAAGTAGGTTATAAGGGATGTTAAATTTACGGTCAGGTTCAACCAGTATCTATAATATTTAAAAAAAATGTAAACTAAATTAGCTAGGTTGGTTGGATCAGCTGGACCTGCTAGTTTTGGTTTTGTCAATTTGCGGTTTAAGAAAAAAAAATTAAAAAAATTATCTCGTGTTATGTTTTAAGAAAATATATAGACTTTTTTCCTAAATACAATACACAACTCCACATGCCTGAAATAAAAAAAAATTAACTAATAATTGTTAAACGGACAGCTCAATTCACGCAGTTGATTCTAAGTTCCAAACCGTAAACCATTAAAACGAAACAACTTGTAAGCTTAAGCAAATTAAGAAGTGTGAATGTATGTATGTATGTAGAAGAGTGTATCTATATATATTATCATCCAATGAGAACACGTTCAAAATATTCAATTGATTTAATTGACTAAGTCAATAACCGCTTTCTAACCCACATGTTTGACCAAGTGTAGTCAACGTTTATGCTATAGTGGCATGTATGAGTTCAATTTCGTAGTCAATAAAATATATAGTTTGTATGGTTATCTGTTTCAATTATTTGTATTGAAAAGTCCATAGAATAATTTATATTGTCATCAGTTTCGATTGTTCATGTGAAAAAGTGTGATATTAGTCATATTATCGGGTGAAACTTGAAACAATGATGTTGTTTTATTTTTGTAAAACCTGAAATTACGGGTTCGAGTTGTGAAACAGTCTATTTTATCTTCATGATAACGAAGAATGCATGACTTTCAAGTTGAACCGACACCCTAGACCAGTGCATGTGAAGACCTCGTGCAACGGGTTAGCCCTATATATGGAAAGGGAGGCATTTTAAATCAGCAAATTCTATTAATTAGTAAAAAAAATTAAAAATACACTATTAGAGAACTAGGACATTTCTTAAGAAAAAAATACGGAAATCCATTAGAAAATCACTTTTTCCAACACGTAAGAAACATACCTCATTTCTAGTTGTAATATAAATTATAGTGTTACAGATCTAATAATGACCTTAATTCATTAACCACAGATGTGAACGTGTTAAGTTGAGTAAAATTTGGTGCAACAAACGCTAATATAAAAGAACTAACTACAAGTCTTTTGGTATATCTAAATAACCTTGTGTCTCTTGAATCATTCTGTTTGAAACATATGGATTACTATGTAAATGATGTAACATTAAGTTATATTTATAGTTATAGTTATAATAATAAGTTAATTACTTATAAAATAAAAGCTTGCGTCATGCAAACGACCTGGCCCATTTTAAGAAGTTATTACTTGAACTAGAACTCATTTTTAATTCGTTATATAAACTTTTCATATTCTAATTGCATATTTCTAATGGTTGAATGTGTAGATTGTTCACACTTAGTGTCAGATTTAGAAACAAAATTTAAGGGTAACGTAATTTTTTTTACCGTACATATATATTAATACAGGGGGCCGAAGTAAAATCATTCAAATCAAATTTATTTGGGTTCGGAGTAATTGAACCCGAAGGAATTGAATTTGAACGAGTTGTTGACCTGATATAATCATCATTATTAGAACTAATATCTTACTTTTAAAATTTTCTGTTAAATAAATTACCAATAAGAACTTGTTTTTATCTTTTAAATCTCTAATTTTATATAACACAATAAGATTAGAAATCACACTTAGAAATAACACAATTCAAATACCTAATTTTAATATCAAATTATTAATTCATCTTTTAAACCCTTACTTCATATACCTTATTGTATAAACTCTAAATATTAAAAATTGAACTACATAACCATTGATTTTTATAACAAATAACACTTAAATATTATAAATTGAACAACATTAATCATAATCCCTAATTTCATAGTGTAATAGAAAAAAACACTATAAATGTTACCTTCAAGTGAGCGGTGAATTGGTGAAATACACATATGGGTGGTGGCAAAGGCCGTTGCAGCAGGATGTAGTTTGGCGATGGACAGCTTGACGCCCGGCGGTGGAGACGTGAGGTGGTTGGCATTGTTGGTGGATGTTGGCTAACTGGTTGTGGCTTGGGGAAGGGGCGAAGGGTCGATGGGGGCATGTGGCGATGAATGATGTTTTTTTATTTTAAGTTTTATGTTTGATTTGGTTATGGATATTTTGGCTAATTAGTTACACTTTGTAAGTTGTTTACTGTTTTTTGGACTTATTTTTCTTTTGGGATTATTAATTATTTATTATATTGGACTATTGGATATTTTGGACTTATTAATTATTTATGTTTTTATAAAATGTAATAGCTTTTTATAAAATACAAGATTATTTTTTATAAAATTTAAAATTTTTATAAAGTGTTGAGTTTAAAAAAATATAAGGGTAATGTAATATTTTCTAAAGGGTAACACAAAACCACAAATATTTTATTTTTTATTACGTAATACTGTAATTACACTACCCGTAAAAAATTGAGGCCCTTCACTGCATGTAGGTCCGTCTATGTGACACTAATTTGAAGTTGCTACTCGGACCAAGAGAGGGGTCTTATCGTTTTAATTAATTCATATAACAACATTTTTTAGTAAACATGATATCAACTGATTATTATAATAATAATAATAATAACATCTTTTAGTAAACATGATATCAACCTACCACCAACTGCAGGCATCATCTGATTAATTTTCAAAATAAAAATAGCAAACATACAAAGGTTTTGTATCAAAAAATTAAATCTTAGAATAAATTAGTTTTCGTCCCTTATAACTGGGCCAAGTCTCGTTCTCAATCTGCTTTTTTTATTAGACAATGTTATAAACTTTAATTTGTTTTTGTTTTTATCTTAAGGAATATGACAATCATTTCACACCTTAAAAACTAATTATGTAATTTACAGAAATTAATATAAATTAAACCAAATAATAAAAATAAAAGTTAAATGTATGAAAAGTTACTTGAGAAGTTACTATGCTTAGGTCTATTTTTATTTTTGTTCCCAGATTTAAAAATTACAAATTAAGTCAGTCCAATGGTTTGCAAAAACAAAACATAAATGGTCTATGCTATGATGCGGCGTTAAATTTTTTTTAGTTATTTCAAAATGATCAAAATACCCTTAAAATAAAATATAAAACATAATTGAAAAATAATATATTTATATTTTAAAATAACCCTATAGCTAGGGCTGTCCACAAGCCGAACTAAATCATACGAACCTTTGCTCGTGCTTAGCTCGTTTCAAAACCGAACCTAGCGAACCTTTGCTCGTGCTTGACTCGTTTCCATACCGAGCCGATTAGCTTGTTTACAACCGAGCGGAAAATCGAACGAGTATTTTTTGAACTTTAGTTTTTGATCAAGTGTAGAGCGAGCGCAAACGAGCGTCGAACAATTTGTATAACTCAACTATCTAGTGTGTCATCATATTTATATTGCAATGAGAGACGGTGAAAATGTTAGGTATTAGGTTTTAATAACTTAAAAAACAACCACGTTTTATAACATAATATTTTCATGAATGACAATTCGTTATAGCTAGCGATGAGACTAAAATTGTAGCCCATGCATGGGTGAGCAAATGCAAAGAACAATACGTGAAAGGGAGATGATCGACTAAGAGTAGGAGCGCGGTCAAAGTTTTCTCATATCGACTTAGGATTTCACTTTAATGTCTAGTATTAATTTTTTTATTAGGTTGATTGATCTAATATGTATAAATATAATTATATAATTATACAATTATTTATAGTAGGCCAAATCTAGTAGAGTGTTATGTATAAACTATATATATAAAAAATACAAAAATAATTCGAGCCGAGCCGAGCAAACCTTTGCTCATGCTTGGCTCGTTTACAAACCGATCAGAGCCAATCTGCTCGTTTACAACCAAGCAGAATTTCAAACGAACATTATTCGAATTCCGAACGAGCATCGAGCGAGAGTCGAGAAGCGAACGCTTTGAACAACCCTACCTATATTCACCCTTGCTACAAATCTACACGACACCACCATTCACCACCATTCACCACCACCGCTCCACCGCCATGTTCCACCACCGGATCTTCATCGTAGTTGCCACCCTTTTCCAGAAGAAAAAAAACTATCGGTTACAACCACCTTCCTCATTTTCCTCTAGTTGACCAAAGAACCCTAATCAATCTTCACACAATTTGCTCTTTTAATCATTAAAAATGAGTTGTAGAACCACCATCAATGGATTATTCATAACTTTAACTTCAGTTTTTATAGTTACTCATTCATCTGTTTGCCCCATAACATCACATCAAATTCATTCATCTCACCAGGAAGAAGAAGATGCTCATTAACAGTTTGTGCAAATGCAAGTAAGGCGGTGGAGGTAAGGCGCGGTAAGGGGGAGAAAACTATGGTGAGGCGGTGATGTTTAGATGGGCGACGATCAGTGACGGATCCATGATTTTTTGTTAGCGAGGGCAAAAAATACATCGCGTAAAATAAGGCAAAGATGTAGTGGTCGAGTATGTAAAAAATGGCCGAGTACATAAAAAATGGGCTGGTCAAACAAGTCAAATACGTCAAAAATATACCGGTTAGAACAAACCAAATGGTGATAATTTATTTGGCTGATTCTAACCAGGAGAAAATGCCGATCTTCACCGGTTTTTGGTTATCGGTTATTTTAGTGAAATTGCGCTTAAAGTAATCTTACATGTGTTATTTAGTTACATATAGTCTTACTAATGAAGGACTTAAATACATGCAGCATGTCTTAACTCTTAAGGCTTCAAATGCAACATATAATTAGAGTGTGACTAAGACATGCAAGTGCGATTATGGAATCAAGAAACTTGTGACTTTGATGTGCAATTGTTATTCTAGATTTTGATTACCAAATTAAGCTTTGATTTTGGTTCTAGCATCTTTTAGACATGACTATTTTGGTAAGATGAGCACACTAGACATGTTTTAGAAGATAGGTTAGCTGGACTTTGGAAGGTACAAAAGTTAATTAGGGACATGAATTTGGAATAGGGCTTGAAAAGAGGCATGCAATGATCGTGGGAGAGACGGTGTTGGTTAGGGTGAAGACGAGGGAGGACATGCTGAAGATGAAGGGGTTGCTTGCGATGGTGGTCTGGTGGTACCGGCGACTGTGATAAGCTTGCAGTGTTGTGGTGGTGGTAGATAAAGGAAGATAGACGGGGAAGGTTGAAGATGGTGGAGGTGGTGGTGGGGGTTAGTGGTAGCGATGGGCCCCACTATTTGTTCTTTTTTTTAATTTCTTTTATTTATTCATATATATTATTAAATGAGAGGCAATTTAGTCATTTCAAAAATACTTAACGGGAAAAGATAATGGCCATCGATGTTGGGGACTTTTTGGGGTATTTTTTGGTAAGTCATTGGACAGACCTTGTAATTTTTAAAATTTGATGATCAAAAGTGAAAACAGACCTAAACATAAAGTTCTTTCATGTAATTAACTCTATAAATAAAAACTTGAAAATAAACCCCTCTCTAGGAACCACCAATCCCCTCCTTTTTCTTCTTCGTCGCACCACTATCCCATCCACATCACATCTTTTTTCCACCAGACCTGTTGTTAGTTTCGTAGTGGTTATCAAAACATCATACAATCAATCAGTTATTATGCATATGTTATCAAACAAAACCTAAAAATCAGCATAACGTTGCAAAACCCACCAATCAGTTTCGCCTAAACTGATTATACACATATTATCAAACACAATTAGCAATTCAAACAAGCAAAACTACAAAAGCTTGTGTAGTGTTTGATGGGTTTTCAAGATATTTTTGCTGGAAGAACTCATCCCACCAACCAATAGTGTTCTTCCAAAGACCCACAAGCAAAACCATTTCAATATAGATTCCAATAACTCACAAATGTTATAACTTTGTCACACGCTCGTGAACCCACGGTTGGAACAAGATAACGAATTGGTGTTGTTGCACTAATGCTTTTGAGTCAAACATGTGTGGTTTTGTAGTTAATTGTCTACTTTGCAAAGGGTTGAACCGGAAGAATAAATTCTTCGAAATATACAATGTGCAGTTTTTGCAAAAAAGATGTTAAGTTTCTAAAATACTAATAAGGGATAAGTGTTTTGAGTGGCCACTAGATAGCATACATAATCCGTTATAAAAACTTTAAAGTGGTATAAAAACAAGAAAGAACAAAACAAATAAACGCAGGATAAACTAAAAACAAGATAAGTGGCGCTAATCAAGCTATATTTTATGAATGGTAAAAGATTAATGTAACGTGATTAAACAAAAGATCTATCCCCCAATATAAAGCATAAACACTTGACGTCTTTGTTGTTTAGTTCATGGTGGGTTGCGATTTGATTGACTATTGCTGATGTTTCTTTAGTAGATTGTTAATTTTTAATATTCAATTATGTTTGCGAGTGGGTTGTTTGTCACTGATTCGTTTTATTTACATCTGTAAGTTTCGCTGACTTGCGTAAGGTGGTTATCCAGTTGTATATTGTGTCGCGACCACCCATTTCTTGTGTCGCGACCCCCCACTTCTGGTTCAGTTCTTATCTATCATATGGGTAGGTAATTTTCAATTTGCTCATGTGATTTCTCATTTATTATTGGATCACAGTTCACAGTTAAGGGTGAGTTGAAATTTGATTAATTTGACTATAGTTAATGAGCCCTAGATTAATTGGTTCGAGACGAGACATCTTATGATTTTTTAAAGTAGAGTTTATGGGTTCGGGTCTCATTTGGTACAATATGTTTGAAGTGGGCTAGAGGTTTTACTACAGTGGGTATTTGGATGGTGGGTTTCACCTAAAATAATGGACGAGCCGAGTCACCAGCGCTGTCTGTGTTCATGGGCATGAGTGGTTTTTCGTCATTGGGTTTAGCTGAGTACCGGGCTTATAGTAATTGTTGACCATTCAAAAAAAAGCTAACAATGCGTTTTGAAGTTTGAATTTTCTTTTCCTAAGGTATATTGTAACCTAAATCATTCAACCTGAGTTGTTCTTGAATTGATTGAAGTGGATTTTGATTTCCGACTGTTTGTATTATATGAGGTGAATTTTTGGATGTAATATTCTTTATCAATAAAACAATTCCACTTTGTATATAGACCATATGTTTATGAATGGGCAGAAACACAGTGATCGAGTTTTGCATTCTGGTGATGGTTGAATCTTTTGTTGAATTTAAAAACTCAAACAAAGAAATAGGTGAGGTATGATAAGGAAATTAAAATTAAAATAATTTTAAAAAGCAAATAAAAAGTGAAAAAAATAATAATAATCAAAAGCATGACACATGCCATTGGAACATGTTTAGTTTTGTGGTTAAAATTCAACACCTTTTATAACAAATTTAATTTTAATAATCTAAATTATGATTTATCGACTAATAATAATTTATACTATCAATCTAGCCAATAATAATCACAATTTTTATTTTATTGTCAAATACAATTTTACTAGCATAAACATTTATTTATTTACATTTAATATTCACTTAATTTTACTTATGCTGATAATATGAATGAAATAAAAAAACATACAATGAAATAGAGTGAAAAATCCATCGAAATCAAATACAAATCAATGAGTAATTATATCAAAAATAAAGTTTAGATTATTAATGGTCAAACTGATAGCATGAATAATTATCTGTCAATAAATTATTGTTTACATTATTTAAATACAATTTGTTTTTATTTAATTAACCTAAATAGTAACTTTTATATTCTAGTGATGTTGTTAATTTTGTCACATAAATATGTGGGTTTAAATCAAGAGATATGCAAGATTAGGATTAGCCTTTAGGTGACAATGTGATATTTAAGAGTAAAAAAAATTATTGTTTAAATTGTATCACCTTCATTTTCTATGGGATATAAAATATACTTTATTAGTTTAAAAACTCGTGTAATACACATGTTGAATACAAAATATTAAAATCACAGTTGCCAATTAATATTTTAAAAAAATTATAAAATAACTCTTTGAGATAAAATATGAATAAACGTATAATTAACTATTTTAGATAATAAAACAATAACAATATTTTTCGAACTTTCATCCCTTTTGTTTTGAAAGAAAATATATTTTTATTTAAAACGTTCCTATTAAAAACAAATCATGTTCTTTAGGCAATGTCATTTTTAACAATTTTTTATATATAAAAATTTAATATTTCGGCTTCTAATCATCAGTAGATCAACAATCATAGAATCTAACTACTGAAAGTGCAAACTACGCTATCAATGTATGTAGAAGTCCATTCTTATAAACCCTTTTGGTTTTGTCACTCCTCTAATATGTGACAACATATGTTTTCATCACATTCAATCTTCACAGATGTTTCATCTACCCATCTTTAAGTATTGTTATCTTACAAACCCACTAAATAACAATTATATTCTAACAATATAACCCTCTAAACACCGTCTCCTAAATTTTCTTTATTTTTAATGTCGTAAACCTTATACGCCTTCCACATGTGAGACACATAAAAGTGGGTCAATTTATAATAATAAGTATCTTATTAACACCCTTAAAATTATTGAAATAATAACAATTGCGTTTACAGTGATTTACAACATAATGCACATTTATTACAATTTTTAAAGCATCATTGGAAGTTTTCAAATAACAGCTTAAAAGTGGTTGGTAGCTAAACACATGCCGTTGCATTAGTCCCAAGTTTTCTTTTTCAATTGTTTTGAAGAAATCTTTAAATTGTTTTTATTTTCTTTCGACTTGAACACATCCGAAGTACTAGAACTCGTTTTGTTTCTTATGGTACAACCATCAAACCAGCTGGTACTGTTGTGATTGACTTAGAACCCGGATTTGATTATAGAATTGAAACTAGAGATGTAGAACGACTAAAGAACATGTTTGCCGCGGTTTTTGAGTTGTATTAGTGTGCCTTGTATACTGAGGTACCCTCAGTATATATAAGGAACTCAAACTGTAACAACGCATGAGTCTTAATCTAAAATTGTAACTGCTCATTAAAGTCGTCAATAACCGTCATCAGTTCCGGTCAACATGTAACCGAACTGTTACAACTCACAATAACCACATGGACTCAGACCAGCACCAAGATAGTCACACCTGACCAGGCCGTCGAACCAGCCTTAAAAAATACTAAGGCGGCTCTCTGTGATGCGAGCATGCGTAGTGCAAAGTGCGCATCAAAGCGCCACATTGAACCCACATGCCCACGTCACGTGTACGCGAGTGGAGATCCTTTGTGAATCCACTCAGTGTGATACTTTAAGAAACAATATAATCAAATGTTTTATAATATAAAGCACTTTACATTATTTCTTTTGTATAATGTAGGACAACTTTTCACACCATTAATTCTTAATACCAATCCCAACTTATAAACATTGATATCGCATTTAACACATTAATTTTATTGAATAAATATTAATAATCATGTTTATAATATCAATAAATTTCTAATAATTTTTATGTGCGTTTTAAGTTTGTCTATGTTTTAACGTTGATTTTCTTTGAAATTAAATAAGTGAGATAAGGTAAAATATGTTTTTATTCGAGGATATAATTTCTAATGACTCTATGTTTTGATGTAAATTTAGTTTGGAAATAATTCATGACTATTATGATCTATATTTTATCAAACCGCATAGGGCGGCGTCGCAATACGCGAGTATGTTTACAAGTTTATATTTATTTGGCAGCTTCATATATTGACTTGTATTCATTCATAAAACCAAGAATTACACAGCTTAGGATCGGTCAAATGTAAACACAGTCGTTGTATAAACGAGGGCTCTTGCAACAAGAGTCAACACACGATCTCAGTGGAGAAAAACATTCCCCAAGTTAAAAAAAACATATTTAAATCCAAATCATTTTTTATTAATTTATTTGTGAATGGGTTATTGTGTTGTTTCACAATCAGACCAATAAAAAATAGTAAATAAGAAATAAGAATTAGTAGATAAAGGAGGAGCAGCTCACATGAGTCGCACAGGTTGAAAATAATTAATTCACTACAAACCTTAGAAACTATAAAATCAATTTATTTAAAGATTAGATTATTATTGCAGTAAGCCAGTAATATTATTTTTTTTATATATGAAATGGATAAGAAGCATTTACATGTCACTTCAATTGGACCTAGGTCTTCTACATATGACGCTGCTTGATCTTCCCGTTATATTTGTTCATCATTCTCTAAGGTTGAGCTTTGTAAGTATTAATGATTTTCTTGTTTTTGTTTGTGACGAAGTATGATAAGTTTTTTCATTGAATCAACTTTTTTTTGCCAATATCCAAAGCTAAACTTCATGTCAACCTTAATATAATTATTTTTTTAGTCACCTCTAAGTTAGTCAACATGTCACTATATTAAATTCATATAATTTTTTAGTCAAATATCTTCTTGACCAGCAATTACACTTTTTAAACAGTAACAGTTAAACTTCATGTCAACCTTAATACTCAAAAAATACTCCAGTGACATAAGATAACCGGTAATGTTAGAGATAAAAGGGATGACTCACATACATTAAAACACACACACGCAAAGAGAGTACATTTACTGCATAGAATTTCATTAAGTCTCAAATAAGAGATTACAAAGTATTTATAGATGTAGGATTGGCGGGTTATTGTTAGCCCATGTTAATCACATTTGAATCAAATTATGAAGATAATGGATCAAAATAATGAATAACACAATAAAATCTCTTTGATCTATATTAATTACATATAATTTGTATAAAGTGGAAACCCCCAATCAATTGGTTATTCAACCCTTAACCTAATTCTAATTACAATTAGGCTATTTATAGTCTAGTCTAAGTTTCCCTATTTACACATAACCCCCTAGACTATATAACTAGATTAAAACATGACTCAAACAAAGTAAAATATATTTTGTTCACACAAAATATATTTATTACAATAAAACTTCTAGTCATCAAAATCTTCAACGTCTAGTCTCGGTTCTTCGTCTCCAACATGTCTTGTTTGACTTTTGCGTTGACTTTGACCGTGATGTTGACTTTGATTATGTTAATAATATAGACTATCTTGTATAGCTTCAACAGTTATTCACGGGTTACACCGGGTTACTTAACCACCAAGTTAACTACCATAACTATCATATAACTAACTCTAACTATCCAACTTATATTTAAGAGACTAGATATTTATACACCTCAAAATTATAAATCAACACCCAAATTTCTATATGTGTCGTATAGCCGCATAGGCGTCGTATAGCCCTATATGTATGGGGCGTATACCTTTGACAGCTCCCCTGAATTTTTCCTCGTAATCATTGTCGAAATTTGTTATACGCGTCGTATAACCCTATATGTGTCGTATAGGGGTCATATAGGGCTATATAGGATGTATAGCCCTTGACAGCCCCCCCTGATTTTTCCTTGTTTTTAGTGTTTTCGATCCTATATGTCGCGTATGGTGTCATATGAGCCGTATAAGGGGGTGTCGATTTATAATGTGGAATGCCTATATGTTAGGACCCTATATTAATCCTAATTATACAAATTGTCACACTAACTTAGGATAAGATATTTAACCAATTAAATTTAGCTTAACTTTAACAGGTTGATGTAAATAATTCGGTACATGCACTTTCACCATCACTTACCAATGGGCGCGTTGGGTCAGCTGGTTTTGGAGGGGCGGGTGCACTCGGGTCAACTCGACCATACATTCCATGTCCTTGTGAGTCGTTTGGGTTCGGACTCGGAGGCGTTCTTGGGCCAACTCGACCGTGTTTGTTCGGTCCCATTGGCAGTGACGAGTTAGCCCGTCTGTAAGTTGCATGGCCCGTTGACGGTGCTATAATTGGTAGTGGTGGTGATAGTTTAACTCGGTTATAAGTAGTATATGGTCATGTGGTGATGACAATGGGGAAGATTGTGGTAACCAGAGTTTTATTTTCTCCGGTTACCATTTGAATTATCGTCTCGTGAGACGGTGGTATTTCATTTGAAAATTTCTTTTATTGATTCATCTAAAAAAAAGATTAAATATTACAAAATCTTGAACGTAAAAGTAATGGTATTATAAATTAGGTTATTTAATTGTACCATGTAATTGTCTAGCATTAATAGCTTCAAGAAGAATAAAAAGAGTTTTGGGGATGAAAGCAAACTTCATGGTGGCCATTGTTGTCAGCTTGTAAGCATATGCAAACTAAGAAGAAAGTGTGAGTGATGAGTGAATGTTGAAGAGTGCATCTGACGCTATTACATAATGTTTAAAAACCAATCAGAAGAAATAATGGTCTTTTAGTGTGACATCCGTCACCTAAAGGTCCGTCAATTAACGTGGTTTCCGTTAACTTTTCTCGAACGTTCATTCCTCATCCTTATAAACTATTCGTGTGGATATCATTCTTGCTT
>BJCM01061870.1:0-21689 GCA_018326385.1 Flaveria bidentis
TCTCTAATATTAAATAATAATTATTGTAAATAAGTAAACTAAATTATTAAACATCTCAAATATAAATGTTCTTATTTTAATAATTTATTAATACATACTAAGTTATATGATTCAAACATAATTTATCTTTAAATATAGAGTCTAATTTCTTAAACATTATGTGTTATAACTTATATTCATTATATTTTTATTTCACCAATGGATAATAACATCTAGAAAATAAAACATTCATAAAACTAATGATTTTAATATATTTTATTTAATCCATCTATGTAATACATAAGCTTTAACCTAGTTTGTATACATTATAATGCTTAGATATGTTTATGGTTATGTAAAGTTATACGTACAACATTTCAATTTTTATTATTTAAAGAAGTCATCTTAAAAATACATACTTATATATAATAACATAATTTTCAAATTAAATATAATAAAATTTCTAAGTTTATGATAAAGTTATTTAAAATAGAGAAGTACATGATATATTAAATTAAACAATGGTGAGTAATAGAATTATTCTTATTTTTTTATCAATATTCAAATTAAATAGATAATGATGAAGACAAAATTTTGTATTATTTTATCAACTAGCAATTTATAACTCTTAATTTCTTACGAAAGATCTAAAAATTCGTCATGACAAAAACGTGTTATATATTTTAGTTTTAAGAATGATGAATAAATCAAAGAATCATTTACCTTTTAAGATTATTTTCTTGTGTGGTACCTGATATTTTTATAAAAGAATAATCGCACGTGGTTGTGTATTTTGCATGTTCACATTTGGTGACTTAGAAAGATGTGCCCTATTAGTGTGTCACTATATATTCCCAATTTTTTTATATCTTCATGTACAATTCTGTCAAATAGTATGCTTCTTTTCTCAATATAACTTTTAAGCAAAATGTATTTTAAAATTTGTTTATTCTAGATTTAAGTGTAGTTGTTAATTAAAGTACATAGTGTGTATTTATTTCCAAAATCTTAGTTGGATACCTGATATCTATGCTTTTAAAGATACATTTGATGGTAAATTACAGGTATAAAATAATTAAAAGGATTATAGAAAATGTTATTATGGATTTATATATTTGAAGAATCACTGTTCAATCCTTATAACTTTTTAATATTTTTTAAAGTGATTATTAGTGGAGGAAAGAAAAAAAAGTAATGATAAAGGTATAAAAGTACTATTTAATTGAAAAGAAGAGAGAAAAATAATGATTTTTAATGTAATTATATGAATAAAGATAAGAAAGTCACTACGAGTGCTCTTAAAATGAAAATATAATGTATCCCTAAAATTTCCTTAATATTATATATCTAATCAACTTTTGAAAGATTAAATATTTCTTTTTTACTCATTTTTATTATTAATTTTAACCTTTTCCTTTAATTTGGATTTGGTTAAGCTGTTGGCAGAAATAATATTCTTGCGTTTTATTTCTACGAACCTAAGATCTTCCGATTACTTTTGTCAAATGCTATGGAAAAGGCTTTTAATAGTACAAAATGCTATTAAGAAATTTTACAGTAAATAAAAACAAGAAGAACCATTTAATCAACACGGAAGATATTCTCATAATCTCATTGAAGGAATTTTGTTCAACTACGAAGAAATTTAATTACAATAACAAGCTTTGTGCAATTTGCACCATTATTATTTTTCTTTTATGAACGCCGAACACGAATATTTTTCCCATATGTACGTTAATTAATTTCAAGAGCTCATAGCCTTATAGCCTAATGATATTGGTGATTGACCCTTATATACAAATATGCAATTTTAAGATTAGGTTTTGTTTTAGAGTAAAAGAATTGCTGTTAAAATTAATTTCAGGAGTTAAACTTGCTCAAAGTGAATTTGTAAATTGCAATGATAAAATTAAAGGTTTGTAACAACAAAGCAGAAATGGAAACAGTGAAGTAGAAATACTCTAGCAGAAAACAAAAACATAGGCTGGGTTAAAAATGCATTAAAAGTGCAGTAGAAAACACAGTTTAACAGAATTGTAATAATTTTTTTGACTAAATATGAAACTCTAAAATTATAAATTAAGAGTAAAAAAAGTATCTTAGAAATCATTGTTTACAGCATATATGGATATATAAATATAATATTTTATTTATTAAAAAATGGTATATATTTAATATTATAAATTAGTTCCATCAGTATATATAATAATATTGGTACGTAGGTTTATACAAGGCCGGGTATATAAAATTCACCAAAAAGAAATTTTAATAATTCATGATGTGTATATATATGTATATATATATATTACTATATTAGAAAACAATATTGAATAAATTAATACATTTATAAATTCTTGTAAAATATCTACACATAATGCTGATATCTAACGTGACTTTAACTTCAAAGTACAAATATAAGACTCCATCCCTCTTCTAAACTCCCACATTGAACTCTTCGTTTTATCTTCAATATTATTCATCAATGGCGATCGAATATGCATCCATTTTTTTAACAGTTTTCATACTGTTTTCATCTCTTTTATGCACCTTCATCTTCTACAAAACTAAGGTTCATTGCACATGTGAAATCTGCCATGCTTACGTTACCAGAAGTTGGTCATTCGAATTCGATAATCTCTCAGATTGGTACACTCATCTTCTCCGAAAATCGCCTACGAACACCATACACATACATGTTCTTCACAACACCATAACATCCGACCATCGCAACGTCGAATACATGCTCAAAACCCGATTTGAAAACTACCCTAAAGGGAAAGCTTTCTCCGCGATTTTGGGGGATTTTCTGGGCCGCGGTATCTTCAACGTCGATGGAGATTCGTGGCGGTTTCAGAGAAAAATGGCGTGCCTCGAGCTCGGAAAAGGGTCCATGAAAGCTCATGCTTTTGAGGTTGTGAATGATGAGATTGATCATAGGCTTATGCCTCTTGTATCGACGTTTTCGCGAAAAAAACACGAGGTTTTGGACTTGCAAGATGTTTTTAGGCGGTTTTCGTTTGATGTTATTTGTAAGTTTTCGTTCGGGTATGACCCGAGGTGTTTGCATGAGTCGTTGCCTATGTCGGAGTTGGCTATCGCGTTCGATCTAGCCTCGCGGTTATCGGCTCAGCGAGCCATGACACCGTCGCCGTTGGTGTGGAAGATCAAGAGGTTGTTTAATGTTGGGAGGGAAAAGAGACTACAAGAGTCGATAAAGATGGTGAATAAGTTTGCACAAGGGGTTATTAGACAAAGAAAGAAGTTAGGATCTTGTTGCAGCCATGAAGATCTCCTGTCGAGATTCATGGCTACAACAAAAGATTATAACTACTTACGAGATATTGTTATAAGTTTTTTGTTAGCTGGACGTGATACTGTCACGTCCGCTCTAACTGGTATATTCTGGTTGTTAACCCAACAACCAGAGGTAGTGGCTGCCATCAGAGCTGAAGCCCTGATGGTCACACAACGCGAGTCTCTAACTAGCTTAGAGCAGTTGCGTGAGCTCCACTACCTGCAAGCGGTTGTTTACGAAGGGATGAGATTATTCCCACCCATTCAATTCAACTCTAAGTTTTGCCAACAAGACGATACGTTACCCGACGGCACGTTCGTCAAGAAAGGCACACGCGTCACGTACCACTCGTACGCGATGGGCCGAATGGAGACGATTTGGGGGTCCGATTGTTTTGCATTCAAACCCGAAAGGTGGTTAAAAGACGGCGTGTTCTATCAAGAAACCCCTTTCAAGTATCCGGTATTTCAAGCCGGATACAGAACATGTTTGGGTAAAGAAATGGCACTTGTGGAGGTGAAAAGTGTGATTCTGTCTCTTTTACAACAATTTGATATCGAGTTAGCGCATCCCAGCCCGACCCCTCGGTTTTCGCCTGGGCTCACCGCGACCTTCACGGGTGGGCTACCGGTTCGCGTCAGTGAAAGGACTCAAAGGTGAGAGATAAGATAATGTAGCACAAGCTGAACCACATGTAAAGCACAAGTTGATGGTCCATATGGACCACACTAATTGATTTGTTGTTGTTTTCAACCGTACAATGATATGCATACATATGCATGTATGTTGATTGGCTTTAAACCAATTGGTTATTGCGACCGTTTTACGTGGTGTTCGGTTTTAGTAAGAATCACCTAAAGATATTGTTTGGTTTTAGTAAGAATCACCTAAAGATATTGTTCGAATATTGTATTTCTTTATGTCACTATCTATATATGAACCATTATCTTGCACTATGAAGGTACGAGGACAATGGGTGACAATTGATAAAAAAAAATACTATATGTAGGTATCTTTTTAAATATTATGTTGGGTAGAGGATGTATTTATGGTGGACCCAAGTTCATGACATCCACATATGTTATCGTAACGAGATAACATCATTAAAGAAATAGTTTTTTTTCTCCAAAATCTACACACTCTCGTGTTATAAATCAATATCCTAAATTTCTATAAAGATCGTATAGCAATGTGCGTGCTGTATAGGTTGTTGTATAGTCTTATACTGGACGTATAACCACTCTGACATCCCCTGAAATTTTCATCGTAGTTAGTGTCGAAATTTGTTATATGTGTCGTATAGCCCTACATGTGTCGTATTTGGGGTCGTATAAGGCTAAATGGGGCGTTTAGCCTCAGTTGACAGCCCCATGAATTTTCATCTTTTTCAGTGTTTTCGACCCTATATGACGCACATAATGCTATACGATGCGTATAGAAAGGTGTCGATTTATGATGTACGGTATTTGTGTAATAGGACCCTTTTTTATTTGAACTTTGAGTGTTTATATGTAATAACAAGATATTTAATTATGTGTAAATGATGATTATTAATAACATAATAATGTATTTGTATTGCCCCGTGACTTTCATAGTTCATATGATGTATGGATATGAACTTATGGTTATTATATAACTTAAAAAAAACAATACGTTTAACCTGGTATGTTAAAGTTAAAAACACATGAAACCCTAGTGATTTATGAATGGAGTGATTCAACAACAAAAAAAACATCGGACAATCATAAAAAATGATGGTTAGACTTAAAACTAAACAAATAGATAGGGTAAAAAGAACAATTTGGATATATTAGAGAGAAACATACATGAAACCCTAGTGATTTTTGAATGGAGTGATTCAAGATTAACTATAGAAAATGACAATGTATCGATTGTTGAGATCCAAAGAACTTGCATGCAGCAATTACCGCGTATCTAATTTTCTAGTGTTTTTTAAGATGTTGAAAGGTTTTAGAGAGGAAGATGACACCAACCCGAGAATTCAGGTAGAAAAGGAATTACGATGCGTAAAGGGTAAATCTTTAAATATAAAGATTAGCTGTAGCATTTCTTAAAAATTTGATGATGAAAAATAAGATAAGGATGCTTATGTAAAAGTGAAAATTAAATAATTTTGTGTCTCAGCCTAAATACTAGATATGGGGATAGGGATAGAGATTCTATAGTATATTCTCGAGCTTGTTTATTAGATGATCTCCAACCTAAAAAGTTAACTAAACTTTTTAAGAAATAGATGGTTGAGCATTAAATTTTATTAGCCACTCATATTATTTACACGTCTAGTAAATAAAAATTGTTTAACTTAACAATTGAAAAGTCAGTTACATTGAAAATTACTAAAAGTTTGGTAGATAAGGCAAGTTAATAGCTAATATCATTGTAAGGTTTAAAATCTTCACCTTAAAATATGAAAATGTTAGTTAACTCAACTAAAAAGTTTGGTAACATTTTTACTGCAATTTGCTCTGTAAATAAGTAATATTTTAATATCCAATTTACCCATAGACACGGGGGATACTATCGCATTTATCGTCTTCTATGACAACTTGAATTTTTTCAACTAAATTTGTATTTGTTTTACTATATAAAATTATACATGTTCTAATATTATAATCTAGATTCTCCCATCGTTTTAATAAATAAAGATTGTGATTATACCACGTGTATCTTGGCGGAATTTTCATGTATGTTCTTTTTTATAAGTTGTAATATACACTTGTGGTTTTTGTTACTTGAAGTTTCGTGTATATATTTATAAAATCTTGTATGTACCAGAAAAATAAAACTATTCCATGTGTATCCTCGTGAATTCGTGATTAATTATTAGAGAATATAATTAGTGTTAACATCTTTGCTTTCTACATGACGGACTCCCTAAACAAATGTTACATGGATTAAAATTTTATAGAAGGTCATGCGGTCAATTTTTATATTAGGGTTGTTATTGAATCATGTTTAAAGATGAAGTTGATTTTTTGTTATCTATGATTAATATATGCCAACGCGTTAATGATATTTGAGTCAATGTAATTCTTATTAATAATATTTTCTTGTGTTTTCTATAATGAGACTTCTCAAAGGCATTATAACGACTTATTTTGATTATATAAATATGCTAAAATAAAAGAAAAAACTTAAATTGACTTAAAATTTTCATAGTACACTCAGAAAAAGATACAAATTTTCATATTTAATAACCCTTGTTCTAATATTGCAAATTCTATATTCTTATCTACTCGATAAAATAAAGACAAACTATCACATGTGTATTATCATGAATTCGTGATTGATAACTTAATGTCAATCACATCGTACCCCAAAACATCCTAGAAAAAACTTCGATAAGCGATGAAAAATATATACCAGCTAGTAATTAAGCCTCATGTATTGGGAGCGTAAAATCATGGCAAGTAACATCAATGTCACATCAGTATCAACGACTACCAACACTGATAAAACTCGTATTAAAAAATAAATAAAAATAAAAATAACAATACCAAACAAAAAATATACCTAAAAACATTTAACAACACACGTGAGACGTTCAATAATAAAAACAATAATTAAATCAATCTAGAACCCGTGTGTTGTGACGGGGCCGTTAAATGGGAAAATAATAGATGTAAAAACGTTGAACCACACGTGCAAATCACAACGTGTTAACTCGTAAAATTTTGACCGAAACGAAAATTTTGTAAAACATGAAAATATACGGGACCAAGTTGAAAGTAAAAAATTATTGAGGACTAAATTATAAAAACATGTAAAAATATTGGCTTAAAATAAAAGTTAAAGTTTAAAAAAGAAAAAAAACAAAAGATGATACAAATCATCAAACATATGATACAACCCATAATGTATAAACAAGTTGGTAATTATTATATTATAAATTAAACATCAAAAAATGTATAATCAATTTGATTTTTTTCTTTTTTTGTCGGATAAGGTCTAAAAGATATAGTGTTTAAACACGTAACATCTTTTTACTTTTGTTAATCATAAAAGTTACATGTTAAAAAAAACATAACATATATCTGACGTTTTTAGCAAGTCTTAGTTGAATTTACCATCTTTATATTTCCTCTTACAACCATGAAAGTCATATTTGATTCAAAATATGATTAACCATCTTATAAGTTTGTATGTTTAGATTCTTATCATTTAATAAAGGACATATATATCTATATCATATTTTTCTGGTAGAAACGAATTGAGTTAAAAATTAGACTTGATTAAGCTTGAGTTGACTAGTATAACTTTAGAAGCTTGACTCCTACTCGTTTACTTAAAAGCATCCTGTGAAAAACTTCAATCAGTAACAGAAAAATCTGTACTTCAACCAAAACGTAAAAAGATATTATCAAGTTGATATATTTAGGTTGAATAAGGTCTAAAAAATATAATCTACGTTTTACACAGATGTCACATTTTATTTTTATTAATTGTAATTTTACTTGTTAAAGTTTAAATATAACTAGAATACACTTTTGTAGCTTCAATTCGTTGATATTGAATCCTTTATTTATCCTATTACAACCAGAAATCACACTTTATTTTTATTAAGTGTAATTTTACTTGTTAAAGTTTAAATATAACTTGAATACACTTTTTTAGCTTCAGTTTATTGAAATTGAATCCTTTATTTCTCCTATTACAACCAGAAAAGTTATTGTTGTTTCAAAATATAAGATATCATGTCATAATTTTGTAAGATATAGATTTTTATCATTTATTTTATATAATATTCATTATAAAAAGAGTTGAGTCAAAACTCGAGCTTGAGGATTCAACTTGTTTAAGTTCAGAAGCTCGACTCCTAATTGTTTATCCCCAAACATACTGTAATAGACTTTGATGAGCAGTAGGGAAATCTGCACTTTTTGGATGATGACCAAAACGTTAAAAATATATAATCAAGTTGTATCTTGTGTTGGATATGATTCTAAAGGTATGTCTACGTTTTAAACACGTAGCATGTTTTTTTTATTAATTATGAATTTCACTTCTTAAGGTTTTAATATCACTTAAATTTACTTTTGTAGCTTTATTTTATGTTTATTGGATTTTAATAATCTCATGTTTTATTTAATGAGAGACCGGAATTAATCCCAACTCAGTAAATATTTACAAATACTTCCAACATTGAGTTTATTTTCCTCCAACGATCCCTAGAGTTAATCATGTTAGTTTTTTGATGATGTGAACTGTTTTGTGATAAAAAAAACTAGACAGAAAGTTGAAATCTATCATCAGGACCGTCTATTTGAAACCTTCGCACTCAAAAAACCGTCAATCTCCACGTCCTGCTTTGAACCACCAAATTAATTGGAGGTAGATTTCAAGTGATAATGAAGGTTAGACCATAAAAAACGAACCTAACTGAGAATACACAGTACTAAAGTTGGTCTCATTTAATCAAAAAAATTAATGATTGTTAACTCTCAGTTTGTAAAGGATCATTGGAGGAAAATAAGTTTAAAATTAAGAATGTCTGTAAACATTTCTTGAGTTGGGATTAAACTCGACCAATAAATGAAATTTGAGATTATTAAAATCCAATAACCCTTTATTTTGATGAAATTACCTCTTTTATTTCTCCTATTACAACCACAAAAGTGATATTTACAACTTGTAACAGAATATGTTATAATTATGTAAATTTTAGATTTTTAGCACTTCATACAAGATAAATCCATGCCAGATTTTTTTAGGTATAAACAAAGCAAGTAAAATCTCAAGTTGGATTAAATTCGAGTTTAAGTTGTTTAATATGTCGAAGTTGAACTCCTAGAGCTTTCCGTGAAACATAATACACGAATAAGAGTAGATACTCATACATACAATCACATACCTCATGAATAAAGATGGTTTCTCTTATCAAAGATAATCAGAATAATATAACACAAAGTTAATTATCATTTTCCCATTGGGTTTTGGTAAAAAAATTTGTTAATTTCATTTAAAAAAGTTTTTTTTTTCTTTTTTAGGTCCCTGACTTTTTTTTGAAAAGTTTTAATTTTATCATTTTAGTTAATTCGGTTAATTGTGCTTGTTAAATTAAAGACCTTAAATTAATTTAAAGTTTTGCAATTAAAATATTGATATAATAACTTAAATATCTCTAACTTAATTAATACAATTAACTGAGTTAATGAAAACAGATAAAGATGACACTTTAAAAAAACGTAGACGCAGAAAGACAGATAACTTTTGTATGAAACCAATAAAACATATCAAAATTTAAAGACGAAAATGATAATTAACTTTATAATATCGTTTGAATTATATATTTTTCTCTATGATTTTCTAATCTAAATGGGAGTGCTTTCAACTATGACATATTATTCTGTGGGGCAGTCCAACAAGTTTCTAGCCAATAAAAAATTCATGCTTTTTTTATGGAAATAATAACTTCTAGAAAGAGCATCTAACATGATATTTGTGTTGTGGGGTAGGTGTAAAGGAGACATAATGTGGCCAAATCAAGTTAAGACCACTGGTTTGATTGATTTTTATCTTAGGATGACATATTGTTTATGTTGTGAGTGACAAATGATAAATTGAGGTGTGGCCAGTTTAGTAATTTGTTGCAAAAAACGAAAATACAATATATTTACACAGAGGGAGAGAGAGAAAAAAATTATTTTTTAAAATAGATGTTTAACATGATTATATTACTTCAATAAAATTTATTGTATAACACATGTAAAAGCTGTATTTGGGTTTTTGATCTTGGATTTGATAAATGATATTGTTAGTAAGTGCAATGATCTTTCGTATAGCTATTGTATTTTGAAACTCAAATGAAAAAAACTTAAATATATGTTTTTGTATGTAAAATAATAATGATTAAATGTTAGAAATGTATTTTGTTATTGATTATGTGTTTGCATAATTTTACTTGGAAATTATATTAGTTTCTTAATTTCATGTCATTTAATTTCATTCCTTCCAACAAACACTTCCTGAAAAATTAGAAATTTAGAATGGTATTCAAGTATGGAAGTATGAGATTAACTAATGTAGCATCGGATACTTGTCACGCAACATGAATTCAAGTTTTAATACATTTTTGCAATAAAATATATTTTATAAGACTTTAGTTACTAATAAGTGATATTAAAATATTATTACGTTTAGATGATAGCTACAATACAATGACCTATCCTATTCTATACCTAATAAATAAGTAATTGGTTGCACTACATGTCAAAATTATGTAAGTCCAGGATATCTTTTCGCTTATCTTGGCTACATTTATATTTTTGTTATGGAATAGAAAATACGTAAATTCAATCTATAAGATAGGACTATTTTTGAGTGTAAAATAGTATTTTTTAATATTATTTATATATTACTCCTTATAACTAAATATATAATAACATTATATTTATTATAATTTATATAAAATTTTACATTATTTGCCCATAAACAAAAAAAACTTAATTTGTTTTAAGATTTCAGTTATATCTTTTAATCTATAATATTTAAAAAAATTTTGTGACTATAATTGTCCCACCCCAACTGATGGCGGAAACATCAGGACGCGAGAAATTATATATTGTTCAAAGGCATCATAGAACTATAGTGACAATAAATTAAGATTAAATTTTATTTCCATTAAACAATATAACATTACAATGCTTCAAAGAAACATACAATAACTTTGAGAAATACAAATCTAAAACAAACATAACAAAATATAGATTTGGTGTGTTTCTAAGTCCACGTAATTGAATTTCTTGATAAAGCTTCAAGCATTTCCTGCAACATGTAGAAAATATTAGTCAACATATGAATATGTTGGTGATCATACAAGTTTGAATACATAGCATAATAGTGAATAGATCTCAATTCAACATGACTAAAGTATACTAAAGTTTGTACATTGCTAGCATGCAAAGCCAATAATCAAACCAAAGAGTCCACTAGCGTAATCTTAGCATTAAAAATGACCAATACCATAAATATTGAATAAATTAACATAGACCCATCATAATAGGGCGAATGTGCTAGTCCTATAACACTATACATGTTAAGGGAGGTTTAGATTGCTTGCAAGATAATGTATTCTAGAATGTATTCACAAATAGTATAAGAAATAAGCATGTTTGTATGAATTGAGTTTTAGGATGAGTTTGGTTGAATGCATAATTGCGTGTATTTGATAAATGGTACATGTTGCAACCCAAATAACATTAAAACAAAATGGATGAAGTATGACTCATGGTTTGGCGATTAAAATCCACAAAAATAGATGAATGAGTTTAAAGGATGGAGTCACCAAAGGTACCCTAAATGGTAAACAAAAGTGTGTAAGTTTAGGATTCAAAGTTTGATATTTTAGCAGTTTGAAAGTATACGAAAATTACAAATATAAGAGTACATAAAAGTATATACTACTTAGATATTTATTTGGACACCATGTGTAACACCCGGCCCCTCACATCAACAATATTGTCCGCTTTGCCCACGAGGAGCTCACGGATTTGCTTTTGGTTACCCGGGGTGAAAACTTTCCAAGGAGGTCACCCATCCCTGGATTGCTCTCACCTGAGCACCTTTAACTCTGGAGTTCTCCTCTCATCCACAGCCAATACGCCCAAAACGTGTTGTTGATGTTAGAGGCCAGACATTCCTTATGAAACAGGAATCTCTCATGTCCACGGACGATGTGGGATTTGTGTAGGGTGTCACAAGCACCCGCTATTTGGACTCATTGTCCTCGATTAGCCTGAGAAGTCACCATCCTTGGTGAGGTATGTCCCACATCCCGAACGACACAAGAGTGGCTCTGATACCATTCTGTAACACCTGGCCCATCGCATCAACAATATTGTTCGCTTTGCCCACGAGGAGCTCACGGATTTGCTTTTAGTTGCCCCGGGTGAAAACTTCCTAAGGAGGTCACCCATCCCTGGATTGCTCTCACCTGAGCATGCTTAACTGTGAAGTTCTCCTCTCATCCACAGCCAATACGCCCAAAACGCGTTGTTGATGTTAGAGGCCGAACATTCCTTATGAACCAAGAATCTATCATGTCCACGGCCGGTGTGGGATATGTGTAGGGTGTCACACCATGTACTATGTATGTTTTTTATGAGTATTATTCACTCGCTGAAAGTCCAAAATAAAGAATCATAAGATTAGTATAATATTTTTCTTAACACATAACATTCAACCATGGTATGATTAGTGTTACGGTTTAGTTTTGACTAAGTAATATATAGATATAAATATAAGTCATGCATTAGAGGTAGGGTAATCCACAAACCTCAAGTGTTATATTCATATAAGTCATGTATTAGAGGTGGGGATATCCACAAACCTCAAGATTGTCACCATTGCACAAATTCTCCATTTAAGGGTGATTCAGATAGTCATGAGTACATAAATAAAAGTATTAAAGTGTTCAAGTGGGGTATGGTGGATAGATTAGTTGTAGAATCAAGGTTCAACATTATCATTTCATACCATAACATCACTTAGTGTTTTGTAGATCACTTAGTGTTTTGTAAAGATGAAAGAATATGGTGTAAAAGCCTTAAAATATATAAAATATAACTTCAACACAAGCCTTCCAACATTGAAGTTGTTGGTGACTTGGTTTAGTATGTAAAAGGCTAAAGAAAACAAGACAATAAAACGTGTATGAAAGAGTCAAGTATAATATTTCCAACTTGGACCTTAAAAATAAGGGTTTACCATACTTGGGTCACCTTAGTGACTAAGTGTTATGTCTTAAATGTTGTTCCAAGTGGTAAAGAAAGTGAAGAAGAAAATAAGAAAAAAAGTACAAATAAATAAATAAATAAAACTCACAAGTTGTTAATATTTCTTGCTAAAAGGATGAAGTTTTTGAATGGATTCAGAGAGTTCAGAAAGAGTTTAGAGTGATGAAAGTGATTAGAGGGAGATTTGGGTTAGTATTTATAACTGGAAATTATGATTGACCATTA
This sequence comes from Flaveria bidentis, assembly GCA_018326385.1. NCBI lineage: Eukaryota > Viridiplantae > Streptophyta > Magnoliopsida > Asterales > Asteraceae > Flaveria > Flaveria bidentis. Next base: position 13,255 of record BJCM01061870.1, read on the forward strand.
ATGTAAGTAGTTGGAGAGATGAGTGAATAGAAAATACAAAATTTCAAATATTAATCCCATAACTTATTTTATTTATTAATTTGCATAACAAATTAATGATTTAGAATTAGTATTTTAACATAATAAAAATAAAACTTATGAATAATTTTCTGAAAAAAGAATATAAGTCCCTTTAAGTTGTTCGGTTTTACGTTAAAATGTGTATTCGCAATTGTTTAAACGTTGCACAAACATATAATCAACAAGAATAATACAAACAAATATTTTCACTATGATCAAGTTTTGAGATTACAATGATTGAATAAGGAGTAATATTATATTTAAAAAATGTAAAGTACGGATCGTTACAATAATTGTAACCTGTATATTTTTAAACGTTTTGATGTGAATTTTTTGCTGAACCGATCTATATTTTGTAAAATAAAATAAGTTAATACGTAAAATTTGCCACATGTGCATGTAAACCCTTCAACTTTATAAAGTTATTTACTTTTCTTTTAACTAATCTATACTGCAACCTCTGGTTTAACACCCATATTTTCATCTATGTTTTTACGTTATATTTTTCTAAATGGTTCTTTATTGAATTCTAAGTTCCAAGTATTGTCAAAGGTTCCACTGTAATACACATGTTTGTGAGTTTGTGATGATTTCATTTGTTATATACATTTTGAATGGTAGCTATGATGTTTAGGTTTTGTTTCTCTTACCTTTAACATTAGACACACGATAACATTTCAATATTAATTTTTTTAATGGTCTTAATACTTGATAGTTAATACTAGTTATATAATAATTATTAAATTTTGGGCCATATGTAACATTAACCGGTGATATTAGCCCATTATATGAGTAAGAAACGGATGTAACTGAAGAATACATTGACCCATCACACATGGCCCACCTTGTGTCTTGTGATACCAATAATTAAGGTTATTTAAATCCATCGACATTCTAATAGGAAAAATCCTATTTTTTCATAGACAATTACTCTATAATAATATAACTAATGATTGAATATTTAGTGAAAATATGTTTTCACGTTAATCTTGGATATCAATAACTATATATAATTATTGCTGATGTAATTATATTGTAATGGGTTTACGATCTTTAAAAACAGACTTCATCACAAGCTAATAAGTATAAAGAAAAATCTAGTAAAAGACTATGGATGCTCAACGTGGTGTATTTGTACTAAAGTGCATTGGGAAGTTGTGTAGTTACTTCTCCCATATAGTAAGAACACCAAATGTTTGACAAACGTATTTTTATATCTTATTATAACTCCTATGTATGTCTGCATAAAGGGTGTAAGTTTTGAATTAAATATATACTATATAATAAATAAATAACTATGAGTATATGTTTCGACTTCTGATGAAGTTTACATTTCTATTTCTCGTTCCTTTAAAAGATATTGATTATGAATATGTAAACTAAACAATCAAGCATCTAAAATATAAATCTTTTTTATTCTAATATATTTATATTTTTTTATAAAAGTTCATTATTTCTTATTTGAGTGACAATAACTAATGACATTTAACATACTGAAATATTTGTAAAAATTAATGATTTTAGTATGTTACATATATTTCATCCGCGTAGCAGATGTATTTCTAACATAGCAATATAATTAAAAAAGTAGTACCATTTTATGTTGAAAGAAAACCAATATTGTTGTTAAATATTTGGCCATGTTTGAGATTGTTTATTTTGTTGAAACTTGGAAATAATTTGATAACAAGAATTTATTAATTTATGATTTTTCAAAATGAGTTTTCGGAAAAATATTTGTATTAAGTTATAAACTAAAAGGTTGTAAAATAACCAAAGTAGACATACTTTAAAAATAAAAATAAAAATAATAAGAGGTAGTAGATGGATGTAACAAATAATTAAACTAAAAAAAATTTAAAAAATTAATAAATAACATCATTCTTATCTCTCAAAACGTTTTTTATATGTATGAAAAATCAATTTGTAGGATTGATAAACAATTTTTTTGACAAATAGGTGGTAAATAAAAAATCCCAAACATTATTTCTATTTCTATAATTTATTTATCAATATTTAAAAAGATGAATCATGAACCAAAACCCCTTCTTGTACGACCAAAACCCTGCGACGATTAGCAGCCCTAATATCCCCTGTTCTTCACCGATTTTCTTCCTGATTCCTTCGATTTTGTTTCAAACATCCTTCATCTCATTCAAACTGTTCACAACTCTTGTTTTGAAACTTAAACTCTGCTTCAGAGTAGATTAAATTTTTCATTACGTTTGGTTAACGATGGAGCATCGACGACAATCTGATCATCATGATAACGAAGTTCTTCCACCAGGAGTTTCGGTCTCCAAGTTCGATTTTTCTGTTGAAAATCACTTCAAAGCGATGGATGAGATCGCTATGTGTTGTGGAGGATCAGATTGCGAGTATGAACAAGCGGATATTCAGCGATTGAGGTCTTCTGTTACTTTTTTACGGTGCGTTTGCTAACTAAGTTGTTGTTTGTGATTGTTGTTGTACTTGCAAATTTCAATGTTAGTTGAATTGTAAATGTGAATTGACTTATTAATTCCTGATGAATTTGTGAATGATGAATCAAACCTATTGTTAGTTTGTTTGATTCTGCGCATAAACTTGCTAATATTTAGATATGATGTCTGCTATCAGCACAAGGTATTGTTAATTTTGACCAAAAGGATCAAATGTATCAGCTATCAGCCCAGGAAATTGTAAATGCTGACGGGTTTCTACTATACATACATCAGACGTCATCATATGGGCCGTATGAGAAGGCGAAAAATGGTCATGCATGCTGTATAGCCTTGTGAGTGGTGTGCGTGGTAACATTAGTCACTTTCATACAGAATTTATAACTTTATGGACGCCTCATACAGCCTCGTGTAAGGCATCATGCGGCCCATATAACACGCCAGTGGCGTGTGGAAAGTGTAAGTGAGTGGTGTATGTTTAGTTCTGCCCTTTTGACCAAAAAGATTAAATCTATCAGCTATCAGCCCAAGAGATTGTCAGTTTTGACCAAAAAGGTCAACTGTGTCTTTTTTTTCCTCTTTCACCGTGTAGAAACTTGGAAGTTTACCTTGTGTGATTACCTAATAGAATTAAATGCAGTGTATGCTTCCTTTTTTACAAAGATTTGATTTTAACAACTTCCATTTGCCCATAGGATTGATGAAAAATCTCTTTCTAAGCGAATTAATGACATGTTAGAAGGTAGGACATGGACAAAGTTTTCTTGGATTATTATATACTTATAAAGTTACGTTCAACAGAATTAGCTTCTGAAATTTTGTATTTACTTGATCACTAATGTGATGTTGGCATCTGGTTGTTCGTATGATTTACCATACAATAAATTTTCATGTATAAATAAATAAAACTAATGGAAGTTAACTAATTGAAAATAAACAAAATACTTATCATTAGCAATAATGTTCTAAACTTCTGCATTTCAGTTTCCATCTCATGATGTTTATGCAATAGTTCTTGGTTTCTTAACTTGAGATTTTGGTATTAACAGTAAATGGAGAGATTTCCGTTATCAATCTCGATCTATAAGGTTTGCGTGTGAAGATAAAACTTCTCAGGAGAAGGACGTCACTGCCCAGATCAATCTGCCTCAGTTCTCTTCAGTAGCTGTTCCCAAGGTACAAACTGATGTAACTAATTGACTGTTTAAATATACATTTTATTTAACGTTTCATTCAAAAGACACCTTATTAGATTAGGTTTAATATATGTGCAGGATATGTTAGATGGAAACACAAACTCTTCACCATTAAGGTACGTTATCATATGATATTTCTCTCTTTCTCTAGGACACTGCTTCCTCTATTCAGTACTGTATAATTAGCTATAATATACAAAAAACCAAAATTAATTTGTTGTCATCATGAGTTTGAAAAATGAAGGATTCAAATAAGAATTTACAGTTTTGTTCTTCCCATTTTCTCATGAGCGTTTGTTGATCAGTAATCAGTATACGTGTTTGATGGTTGATGTTTATTCGTTGGTAATTTTATGATTTTCGAATAAATTTTGTATGTATTTTAGCTTTATGCTTCATGATTGTTGAAGATCTTAATCTTGGAACTTATTCGTATTTGACTGATAGAATCCATAATTCCATATTATTCAATGTTTTAGACTTTAGTTTGTGATTATGTTTGAAAATGTCTTTATTTTCTGTAAGTCATACATCTGTTTCCAATGAGGCTTGCACTGGTTACTAATAGGTGAGTGTTCCCCACACCATAAATAATGCAGATTTTGACACAAAATAGTCTCTTTTTTTTCTGGTTGATGAGATATATTATAATGTTAACTTCTACTTCTGTTACGTGATTAAGGCCTTATGTTACATTTTAAATTTTTATAAATACTTGGTATGAATATCAAGGTTTGTTGGAGATTTTCACCTACTCATTGATATATCATTTAGTTTTCTTATAAATTTCATCTTAAACATTTTGCTGCAGCAAAGATATTGTAATGCATGTCGGAGGGCATGTTTGGGCATTGGATTGGTGTCCTAGAGTTCAAAGTTCTACATTTGACACAAATGTTGAGGTACATATCTTACATAAACGCTCTCCCTCCCTCCTTCCCTTCCTTCTTATGTTCAAATGTTTTCACATGGTGCTTGATTGTTCTGCAACAATGTTTTCACATTATAATTAACTAAAGGCATGAACTGGCTTCTTGTTCCAATATATAACATTATAATACGAGGTAGGCAGTGATTCTCAAATATTATGAATTAACAATTGTAATTCTGTTGTAGCATCACATATGTTGCAAATACATTGGAAAGGTTGTTGATCATTCTTCTGTTATAGAATAGTGAAACAAACATCTTATTGATCTTTTGTTCTTTCTTTTTGTAAATGGGTTCTAGTTCATTGCCATTTCTGCTCATCCTCCAGAGTCTTCATATCACAAAATTGGTGCTCCACTTACTGGAAGAGGTCTCATTCAGATATGGTGTTTGTTGAATACTGTTGTAAAAGACCAAGATTTGATTCCTTTAGTCAAAGTCAAACTAGGGAATTCTTCCACAAATATTGATTCTAAAAAGTTAAAAGGACCCAAAAATAATCCTATAAATGAAATGGATGACAGTGATCAATCAATGCAAGATTCGTCTCTTCAATCTCCTGAAAATGCAAACAATTTACTTCAATTAGTTGCCAAAGAAGAAGCTGATAAATATTTTAAATCTCGTAAGCCACAAAAGGCAAGAGGAAGACCTAGAAAGAAACCAATGAATGTATCGTTAAATAATTTCGAAGGTGGCAATAAACATATTCAATCACTTACTGAATTTAATAATAGGTCACCTAAAAAAAGCTCACAACCTCTTGCTGTTGAATTTCCTGATAAAGTTATGCTTTTGACCCCTAAAATCTTGACCAAGGAGGAAGTCACCAAAAAGGAATATAAAGTCTATACTCGAAGGCCAAAAGATTTCAGTAAAGACCACACAGCAAAGTCCACATGGACATCTTTAAACTCAAAATTAAAAAAATGCCAAACATGGAGAAATAGTCAAGTAAATGGTGCTGATTTACATATTTTATCTCAAAATTGTGAAAGTCCTGTTGTCCAAGATGCTGCTTTGCCTAGACTTGTAATGGGCCTGGCCCACAATGGAAAAGTTGCGTGGGATTTGAAATGGAGACCTTCTGATTCCTGCATTTTTTCCAAACACATAATGGGCTACCTTGCTGTCTTGCTTGGGAATGGTTCTCTTGAAGTGTGAGATTATTAATTTTTATAATGATGAGTCAATATGTAATTATAAGTTATATTCTTTTCAATATCTTTTCTTCATTATGATACTTTTTATGCAGGTGGGAAGTACCTCATCCTCATGTTATTAAAGCTATATTTTCTTCTTATCAATTGGAAGGTACTGATCCTCGCTTTCTTAAACTGAAGCCAGTTTTCGTATGTTCAAAGTTGAAATGCGGTGATAGACTAAGGTAATTACTTTAAACTTTTTAATGCAATTGTCGTTGTATATTGCAGTATCAAGTTATATTCTAATTTTTAGGATCTATTTTGTAGAATTGTGATGGTATATATGATCGCATTAGATCTTATTATTGTATATTTTTACTAGTAAATCTTCTTTAACATTCTTACTTTGTCAGTTTGTCTTGAACCTTCTTTTTTAATATATTATTTTTATACAGTATTCCCCTGACACTGGAGTGGTCAGCATCAGCTCCTCATGATCTCATTCTGGCTGGTTGTCATGATGGACTGGTAAACTGAATTATATGTAATATCCAAATGATGTGTATTTAAATCTTCCCCTAAGACATCTGTATGCATTCAGGTTGCCCTTTGGAAATTCTCTGCAGATGTTCTATCTAAAGGTACTCTTTTATGTTTTCACTTACTATATTTTAAATTCTTACCGTTGGTTAGTAACTAAGTTTGGTATTGTTGGACTCAACTGGATAGAACGCACACATTGACAACCGGGTTTGTGACCAACTCCCGGACACGACTGTTTTCTATCATATTGATTGAAAACCACACAAAAACAATAACCCTACACCTCTAGTTATACTAATAAAAACTTGCTCACCAAGCTAATCTATTCCTAACTGACTCAATCTTCTATTTTCTATTGAGATATACGCACCATACTAATAAAACAATACTGAATAAACAAATAAAGACTTTCCTAAAAACTTTATGAATATCTTCAGTCCTTGACCAAAATTATTTAGTCAAGATTAACCCTGTAGGGATTTTTTTACTCGTGGTTATTGTGATTTGTGACCAATATTGTGATTTTTAATAGTTAAATTCAGTTTTGTGCCATTTTTGCAGATACTAGACCTTTGCTTTGCTTCAGTGCAGATACTGGTCCTATACGGGCTCTTAAGTGGGCCCCTGTGGCCAGGTCAGAGTCTTAGAATAATTTTATTTTTAATTATGATTTATTTGTCTGGTGAGAAAACTAAAATACATAAAAGCTTCTGTTAATATCTTCAGTAATCCTGAGAGTGCAAATACAGTTGTAACTGCAGGACATAAAGGTGTAAAGTTTTGGGATATACGGTAAGTATCTATCTAATCATCTTTATATTTGCTTATGCACATACCAAGCTTTGATTGTGGGATAATTATCTAACTAAACATCTTTAAATTCTTTTTGTTTGCAGTGACCCTTTTCACCCTCTTTGGGATGTACCTGTTCAAAAAATTATAAATAGTTTAGATTGGGTACCAAATCCAAGGTACCACGGGACCTTTTGTAATTTTCTTCATGTTATCTTTTGTTTTATTAATTTTATATATGATTTTGGTTACAGTTGTGTTGTTTTATCTTTTGATGATGGGGAAATAAAAATTGTCAGCTTATTGAAGGCTGCTTGTGACATCCCTGTTACTGGTATGCCATGTAATAAGACACAAGATCATGGATCGTATTGTTATTATTGTTCATCATCTTCAATTTGGAGTGTCCAAGTATCTAGATTAACAGGTAATTTCCTTCATAATTATTTGGATTTTATTAATGGTGGAATGTTTAACGCATTTATATGAAAACAGGACAATTTAGGCTGTATATTAGTTTGCTTAACAGGTAAAATATAAAAAGTAGTAAACGGGTCCAATGGGTCCAATAGGTCACGATTCAAAAGCACTAACGTGTATTTGAATGCCTAAGTTTTACACAAATTGTTTCATTTTTAGTAAGTTATATTATTATTTGAACATGGATTGCAGGCATGGTTGCATATTGCTGTTCAGATGGTAAAGTTATTCATTTCCAGGTGCACTTTTAACATTTTATATTGTCATCGGATAATGTTTCCATTTTGGACATAATTCATATGCATCATTATACACATTTCATTCTGGTAAAACAACCAGTCTTATATCTACAAGCATGATCATCAGCTTACAAACAAAGCAGTGGAGAAAGATCCTCGAAGAAACTCTGAACCTCATTATCTTTGTGGGTCCCTAACAGAGGAGGATTCAACTCTTACTTTGTTATCTCCGCTGCCAAACGTCCCATTACCAATGAAGAAATCTTCCAATGAATGGAGTGAGGTCCCCAGATCCAGACGTGGTGTTGTTTCAAAGTCAAATCGAGAAAAGAGAGCCAAGGATCAAATCTCAAAACGCAAAACACCACATAAGCAACCATCAGGTTCATCTCTCTCTCTCTCTCTCTCTCTATATATATATATATATATATATATAGGGTTAGATCATTTATTAACCTTGTAAATATCTTAAGTACCATGAGAAATTATATCAATAGGTCATATTTGAATTCAACCATATACATCTGCGTGTATCTCAGGGTCGGGTTTTTGTTATGCTAATGATATAGGTCAAAACTTTAGTTCAGAAGGCACATTGGTGGTGGTAGC
>BJCM01061871.1:0-23583 GCA_018326385.1 Flaveria bidentis
CGTGCACACATTCTTGCTTCTACATGAATAAATTAGTATCGTGTATAACTTGTTTAAAGTTTGACAGGTGTCATGTGTTGAACATCTTTGTGACTTCCTATGTTACCAGCTTGATCTGGCTTCTTTTGTTGCATGTGTCAATTCTGGACAATCATGGAGTTTAAAATCATCATTACTCTTGTCTGGGAAAGGGCAAATAGAGCTTGAAAACCCAGATTTCCAGTTGGACCCATTTGTTGAAAATCTTGTTCTAGAAAGATTATCAATCCATAGCCCCCTTCGAGTAAGTTTATGAACTTTGCTGGGTGCTAACACTTTCTCCTTGAATTTTACGTTTTTCTCTATGAAGTTATATGTGCACATCGAGATGAAAGTGAGTCGAAAAATGTTTTTCTTCACTCTCATGTTAGGTCAAACCGTCAAAGTCCAATTGTTTGGTCTTGGATAACGCGTGAGGTATTAGTTTTCTTCTCTTTTTGTGTAGGTCTTGTTTGATGTAGTTCCAGACATAAGATTTCAAGATGCTATCGAGTTGTTTAGCATGCAACCAATAACATCGAATTTAGCAGCCTGGAAAAGGTAGTGTCCAATTTCTTTTTTGTTTTAATAAACTGAGTCTCTGCCTCAACATTTTAAGGAATATTATTCTCATTGAATGTATTTGATTTCTGTCCAATTATTTGCGTATATTGCAATTGAATTTTAGTGTATTAAAGATCAAGTGCAACCGGTCTATGTCTAATCTCTACTTTCTACTTTGTGTATAATACCTTATTTTGCTTTGTGGTTTTGTTTTGTATTTCATAGAATGAAAGATGTTGAACTCATGCATATGCGTTATGCTATGGAATCTGCTGTTCTTTCCCTTGGATCCATGGGGAATAGTAAGAATAGTGAAGTAAAAAGCTACCAAATGGCACTTTGTTACTTGAAAGACCTCAAGATTCACTTAGAAGCTATCAACAATATTCCACGCAAGGTTATTTATTTTCTCCTTTTCCATTATTTAACTGAAGTACAACAATATTGCTCTCACCAAATGACATTTATTCACTAGATGTTGCATTTTTTGACCCATCTACTTATGAATGAGTTGATTTAGGTTATAGTTTATCCCCTAACTAGTCAAATAAAAAAATAACTCCCTCCATTCCAAAATAATTGGCCACTAACAAATAAACACAATATACGACTTTGTTAATGCAGATGTTAAATAGGAGAACCGAGAACACCAAATTTACCCTTTTTGCATTAAAGATGCTAGTTGAATTGGAGAATGCAAGTTATAACGATAAAGGGTAACTAAGGATGATGAGAAAGTTAGTGAATTATAACCATCCATTTTTTGAAATGACAATTATTTTGGGACAAGTAAAAATAGGAACGTGGAAAATAATCTTTGATATGGAGGGAGTAGCTAAAAGGGATGCATGTTGAAACTGGTCAAATGGGGTGAAGGTCACCCATTTTGTTTTTATAATGATAACATAGTTTCTGTGATCATATCTAACACATTAACTATATAAGAAATGGATAGAAATTTTTTTGCAGGTTAACCCAATTCAACTCTTTTCTACATGCTAAAATATGTTTCAATTTGAGCTGACCCATCATCCAACCCGCCATTGGCTATCTCTAATCTCACAACCTAGGTGAATCATGACCCTTTTCAATGATGCAGATAATGATGGTGAACATCATCATCTCACTTTTGCATATGGATGATCTCTCTCGGGACTTGTCATCATCTCCACCACCTACCACACATCCTGACACTAGTGAGGAAAGTGGCGATTCCTGCACTAATGAAGAAGGCAATAATATGGTCATATCATTCACAGGGAGACTTCTTAATATATTGAGGCAAAATCTACCTTTATCTGTTACTGATCAGGAGATTGCCAATGACGGAAATGTCCCTACTGATGGTAAACGAGCCTTAGAATGGAGAATCTCAAAGGCAAGATCTTTCATTGAAGATTGGGAATGGCGGTTATCAATCTTGCAAAGTCTTCTTCCATTATCTGCTCGCCAGTGGAAATGGGAAGAGGCATCAACCGTGCTACGTGCTGCCCCGTCTAAGCTGCTGAATCTGTGAGTTTGTTTATAGATTGTTGAATGAGTGTTTATACCAATTTAATTAAATGTTTGACCATAGTTATTATTTTTCAGTTGCATGCAAAGGGCAAAGTATGACATCGGAGAAGAGGCTGTTAGTCGCTTTTCCTTACCTCCAGAGGATAAAGCTACTCTTGAACTGGTTGAATGGGTGGATGGAGCCTTTAAGAAAGCTTCTGTATGCACCTTAATTGCTGACTGGACATTAGTCACAACTATTTTCAGTTTATAAATTCTACGTTTATGCATAAGGGCTATATTTTTGTCATTCGACAGGCTGCAGATGCTGTTTCTCGTGCTGCTGATGAAACTTCTGTGGTCCAAGAATTAGATTTCTCCACTCTTCGCTCTCAATTAGGTCCTTTGAGTGCAGTAAGATATTTTCCTTCTGTTATTTCTACTTCATTTATTGTCCTTTGTTTTAAAATGGACCCATTTGTCAATGTTGTATAAGAACTTACATTTTTATGTTCTTGCCAGACTCTTCTATGTATTGACGTAGCTGCAGCATCTTCAAGGTCCTCATCTTTGTCTCAGAAGCTTCTAGATCAGGCAAGTAAAAATACTTTTTCCATTCCACGAAAAAAAGAACAGATGGGCATCTTAATCCAACCTATTATCCTTGAAACAAATTCATTACCTATGCTTTCTTTTAATTGCTTGTTACAATTATATGATGCTGGTAATCAATGACAACATCGCATGGGTTTTGCAATGTTATCATGCATATGTTGATATATATTTAGAAAAAAAACTTTATTTTAGCTGGACTTGTGAATTGTGATGGTAACAGGCCCAAGTTATGCTGTCAGAGATCTATCCTGGTCGTGCTCCTAAGATGGGTGTTAATTATTGGGATCAAATTTATGAAATTGCAATAATTTCAATTGCCAAACGTCTTCTTAAACGTCTTCAAGAGTTGTTGGAACATGTCAGTATTCTCTATACGTTCTCTTAGTTACAAGATGTTTGTTATACTGTGTAATCTAATTTGTTTTATGTTAAGCAACAGTATTACATAAAGATCTTTCAATATAAGTAATACCTACTTACTTAATTTATTACACATACATTTTTAGGAAAAGTTTCCAGTACTTCAGGCGCTTTTAACAGGAGACTTGATAAATACTTCATCGAAAGATTTCCAAAGGCAAGGACATAGGGAGCGTGCTCTTGCTATGTTACATCAAATGATTGAAGACGCTCACATGGGAAAGCGACAGTTTCTAAGTGGTAACCTTCTTTCTCCGATTAGTTTAATTGGTAATAGTAATTCGGCAGTATGATTTTTTATTATTCTTAGGTAAGCTTCATAATCTCGCGAGAGCTATTGCGGATGAGGAAAATGAAAGAGAATCTAGGAGGGCAGAGAGTTTGTATCACGATAAAGATGCTTTGAATCATGACAAGAATGGAGTTCTAGGGCTTGGATTGAGACCAGTGAATCAACCATCATCAGGTGGTGAGAAGTCAGTCACATCAACATCATATGATGTTAAAGATGCTGAAAAAAGAATATATGGCCCGTTGACTTCCAAAGCTACAACATATCTTTCCCAATTTATCCTCCATATTGCAGCTATTGGTGACATAGTTGATGGCACAGATACTACTCATGACTTCAATTATTTCTCTCTCATTTATGAATGGCCTAAAGATGTATTGTTACCTTGCCCTAGCTTGCCTTCTTATTTATTTTTATTTTTTTATTTTAACTGGCATTTTCAATTTTTCGCCCTTATCTTATTGTCTGTTTGCAGCTGCTGACCCGTTTGGTGTTTGACCGTGGTAGCACTGATGCAGCTGCAAAGGTGGCAGAAATTATGTCAGCTGATTTTGTACATGAAGTGATTTCTGCATGTGTGCCCCCAATTTATCCACCTAGGTCTGGTCATGGATGGGCAGATATTGCAGTAATTCCTACATGCCCTAAAAGTAATTCAGAATGTAAAGTTCTTTCGCCTTCTTCAAAAGAAGCCAAACCGAGTTCTTATTGTCCGTCCTCTGGAATACCTGGAGTTCCCTTGTACCCTCTTCAGTTAGATGTTGTAAAGCATCTTGTGAAACTTTCCCCTGTTAGAGCGGTGTTAGCATGTGTTTTTGGGAGTTGTATATTATATGGTGGGGGTGACTCCACAATATCAAACTCCTTAAATGAGGGCTCGGTGATGAAACGTGATGCTGACAGATCATTCTTTGAGTTTGCACTTGATCAATCTGAGAGGTTACATGTTTATTGTAACGGAGTTCAGTTAATCTTTAGTGTTTTTATGTGATGACATTTAACTTTCTACTGTACCGAGCAGATTTCCAACCTTGAATCGATGGATACAAATGCAAACTAATCTTCACCGAGTTTCAGAGGTTGCTGTAACCGCTGAACACACAATTAATGACGGAAATGAGACAAAAACTGCTGTGAAGCGTTTTCTTGAGCATGACAGTGATTCTGATTTAGAACATGATGACCTGGCCGTAGGCCCCACCATGTCTGTTCTCCCTGAAACCACTAATGAAAGTGGTATTTGGCAAGATTCTCCCAAATCAGAGACTATTGAAACTGATACAACAGTCTTCCTTTCTTTTGGATGGGAGAATGAAAAACCCTACGAAAAAGCTGTTGAGAGGTACATTTTTTTAAATAATTTTCTAATGTTTCATTTCTGTAACAATTACATTTAAACTACTTAGTGTCGCTTACTCTATATCATTCATGGAACTTAGATTGATAGAAGAAGGAAAATTGATGGATGCTCTTGCTCTTTCTGATCGATGCTTACGCGATGGCGCTTCAGATCATTTACTTAAATTATTAATTGAACGCGAGGAGGAAGATCATACTGTTCACAATCGATCAGGTCATCCAATCTTTAGGATACCAAGTAATAGCTGGCAGTATTGCCTAAGGTTGAAAGATAAACAACTTGCAGCATCACTTGCCCTCAAGTATGTGTACCTGATTTATTTATTATTTTTATGACTGAAAAATGATTGAGAGATCACACTATTAATTAGAACCAGAGAAAGTCTCTCATAAATAAATGTTTTCTTGCATTTGCAGATATTTGCATAGATGGGAGTTGGATGCTGCTTTGGATGTTCTCACCATGTGCCACTGTCACTTGCTCGAAAATGATCCTTCTAAACAAGAGGTGTTTCTTTTACCAACTCATGATGTATAATTGGTAAAGGTGGCAATTACGAACGGGTCTACTTGGTTGTGTTTTTATCTCCAATGAATAAAAATATAGCTAAAGCTCTAAATGGGGAAGGGACTGAAAGTCACCCAATGTCTATATTAATGCATGTTATTTGTACTTAAAATTGAGTTGGGGGCTCTCTATCTTGTAGGATAGAGGTAAGGTTTGTCCCTATCTCATTATCTCCAAACCCTACTCGTTGAGTGGGATTTCACTTTGTTTTTTGTTTTGTATGTACTTAAAGCATAGTTACTTATTAAAGATTTTAACAAATCAACAAAAAAGACCCTCACACACATGTGTGTTCTGTGTATAGGTTGTTCTAAGGAGACAAGCTTTAATGCGGTACAGTCATATAATATCTGCAGATGAGCGTTACAATAGCTGGCAAGAGGTTGAATACTTTCTTAATAGAAAATTATATGCGATGTTAATAATTAATCTTGTTAATTTATATTTGATAACCATCATGTGCAATCTAATATTCTTAATTTATCAGGTTGAAGCAGAGTGTAAGGAAGATCCTGAGGGTCTAGCCCTCAGGTTAGCCGAAAAGGGGGCTGTTTCTGCTGCTTTAGAAGTTGCTGAAAGTGCGGGGTTATCTATTGAATTACGTAGAGAACTTCAGGGTCGTCAACTTGTAAAACTTCTTACTGCCGACCCTATTACTGGGGGTGGGCCAGCTGAGGCTTCTCGCTTTCTCTCTTCCCTGCGTGATTCAGAAGATGCTCTCCCAGTTGCAATGGGTGCAATGCAACAGTTGCCCAACCTTCGATCTAAACAATTGCTTGTAAGTAGAGGTGGCAAAATGGGTGATCGGGCGGGTAAGGGGTCATAATTGATTTGGGTCAAAATAGCAGTTTGGAAAGCTGGTCAAATGACTTGGGTTATTTATACTTCTTTTATTTTCATAACCACCATGTATAAGTATAGATATATAAATTTAATATTATTAATTTGCATGGTGCAACTCCGTGCATTGAAATTATTACTTATTAAAAATGATGATGTATATTAAAGGATAACTTCGTGTATTTACTAATTAATAATAATAATAATAAACTATGTTGTGAACTTTGTGTATAACAAAAGAGAAGTGGAAAACAAATGCCACTTGCCGTCTTGCACTCTTGCTCATTTTCTTACCTTAATTATTGCCCTATTGACCAATTTTTCAACCTAATATGACCCAAATGGTTTCACACTTGGTATAACTTTCAGCCCATTACAACCTGTTAGGTAACTTTTTATGGGCCAAAATCATTCAAACACTTCAAGAAACGGGTCATTTGGGTTGATTAAAAGAATCTGGCTAAAATTGCCAGGCTCACTAGTAAGATTTTATTCTTTGTTTTCAGTAATTAATTTCGTACAAATCTTCTTAATTGGCTTATGTATGTCTTATTTTAAAGGTTCACTTTTTCCTGAAAAGAAAAGACAGCAACTTAACTGAACCTGAGCTTTCGCGCCTTAATTTATGGGCCCTAGGTCTTCGTGTGTTGGCGGTTTTGCCTTTACCATGGCAACAAAGATGCTCTGCATTACACGAGCATCCTCAACTGATTGTTGAAGTCTTGCTGATGCGTAAACAACTGCAATCTGCTTCGATGGTACCTTAAACAATAATTTTCTTTTTATGTAATATTCACAAACTGATTTTACGTAACATTTGGTATTTTGGTGTATGTAAAATTTTGTTTTCAGATACTTAAAGAATTCCCATCACTAAGAGACAACAATAAAATTCTCACATATGCTGCTAAAGCAATTGCGGTTACTATAAGCCCACCTCGACGTGAGTCACGAATACAAATTTCAGGCCCCAAAACAAAGCAAAAGTCAGGAACTCCTACGCGTTCTTCCTTTTCTAATAGTCTAAGTAACTTGCAAAAGGAGGCGCGGAGGGCATTTTCTTGGAATCCAAGAAATAGTGCAGAGAAAACCACTACTCCAAAAGAAGTACAGAGGAAAAGAAAAGGGTCAGGACTTGCACAAACCGATAGAGCTACTTGGGAAGCAATGGCTGGGATTCAAGAAGATCGCGTTTCATCATACACAATGGATGGTCAAGATCGTCTTCCTTCAGTTTCTATTGCTGATCAGTGGATGCTCACTGGTGATTTAAATAAAGATGAAGCTGTTCGGTCATCTCATCACTATGAAAGTGCACCGGATATCATTCTCTTCAAGGTACACAACTTTATACATAAAGTAACATGTTAGCATGTAACATTTTCATTAAGGGAAAGTTTATACATTATACAGGAACTGCTTTCTCTATGTTCAGACGAGAGTTCATCGGCAAAAGGTGCTTTGGATTTATGTGTTAATCAAATGAGAAATGTGTTGAGCTCTCAACACTTGCCGGAAAATGCATCAATGGAAACTATTGGTCGAGCTTATCATGCTACAGAGACATTTGTTCAGGTATCCATGAGTATTTTAGTAATAAAAATACCGTATAGCTATGCATGGACTAATATCAAGCTTGTTTTGTATATGTAGGGGCTTCTTTATGCTAAAGCCCAACTTAGAAAGCTTGAGGTTTCTGGTTATTCTGAAAGAATTAAAGACATTGAGGATACATCCTCTGATGCAGGCAGCTCTAGCATGGGTAGCCAGTCAACTGATGAGCTGTCTGAAGTCCTATCACAAGCTGACATGTGGCTCAGGCGAGCTGAGCTGTTGCAAAGTCTTTTGGGATATGGAATTGCTGCTTCTCTTGATGACATTGCTGACAAGGAATCATCTGCACGATTGCGTGATCGGTTAATTCTTGAAGAACGATATAGCATGGCTGTATATACTTGTAAAAAGTGTAAGGTATGATGGTATCTAACTGTTTTTCCGATTTAATTTTAGTTTTTTAGTCTAATGGTAATCTCTTCTTTTAAGATTGATGCATTTGCTGTATGGAATGCTTGGGGACTGGCTTTAATTCGAATGGAACACTATGCTCAAGCTCGTGTCAAATTCAAGTATGTTCACCTCATGTTCATTCACAAATCTTTAGTTTTCTGTATTTGATTATTTGATAAGAATTTGCTTCACTGTTCATAGGCAAGCACTTCAATTGTATAAAGACGATCCTGCACCAGTTATTCAAGATATTATTAATACAATTGAAGGAGGTCCACCAGCTGATGTGTCATCTGTTCGTTCCATGTAAGAAAGGCTACCTACTTAATATTAATAAAACACAAACATTTCCAGTATAATCCCACATGGTAGTATGGTCTGGGATTATTAAGATTATATTACTAACTTCACTTTATGTTGCAGGTATGAGCACTTGGCTAAAAGTGCACCTGCGATTTTGGATGATTCTCTATCTGCTGACTCGTATCTCAATGTTTTATATATGCCATCTACATTTCCACGGTCTGAGAGATCCAGAAGATTACAAGAAGCTTCAGATGGGAGTTTCCTTAATAATTCGGAATATGAAGATGTTCCACGCAGCAACCTGGATGCCATTCGATACCTTGAATGTGTTAACTATTTACAAGAATTTACACGCAAAGATTTACTTGATTTTATGTTCAAGCATGGTCATTACAAGGATGCCTGCATGCTATTTTTTCCCGAAAACGGTGTTCCTTCACCACCTCAGCAACCGTCACTTGCTGCCATGTCGTCATCGACCCCACAGAAACCAGATCCACTTTCCACTGATTATGGAACTGTTGATGATTTGTGTGACTTGTGCATTGGTTATGGAGCAATGTCTGTTTTAGAGGAAGTAATGGCTTCTAGAATGTCATCCATGGAAACAGCTGATGCGGAGGTGAAGCGGTATACATCAGCTGCACTTAACCGCATTTGTGTATTCTGTGAAACTTATAAGCATTTCAACTACCTTTATAGATTCCAGGTAAATCCTATGTTCTGTTGAATTAAATTAATCAACAATAATGCCCTACAATAACTTATTTGATTGTAACTTAATGATTCAGGTGATAGGGAAGGATCATGTGGCTGCTGGACTTTGTTGTATCCAGTTATTTGTGAATTCATCTGTTCTAGATGAAGCTATAAAACACTTGGAAAATGCAAAGGTAAGTGCCTGTGCTTTAATGAACACATTTTTGAACCACTTATTTTTTTCTTTCTGCTTAGTTATTTTACTTTTGTGTGTGAAGATGCATTTTGATGAAGCATTGACAGCAAGAAATAAAAGTGGTGGCTCAACTAAGGTTGTCACCAAGGGTATTCGTGGAAAAAGTGCATCACAAAAACTTACAGAAGAAGGATTAGTGAAGTTTTCTGCCCGAGTTGCCATGCAGGTAGCTTGTTATACAGTTTTATGTCTTCCATTTATGCATTTTGATACATGCTAACATGTTCTTAATTGTAGGTGGATGTGATAAAATCCTTTAATGATACAGATGGACCCCAATGGAAATACTCTCTTTTTGGAAACCCAAATGACCCAGAAACTTTTAGGTAGTCACTTTCTTTTTTTCTATATTATTTAGAGGTGGTAATATTGATCATTATTCTTATGAATTGGTCGATTTGGGAGCTAACTCAAATGAATCAAATAAAAAAGTTAACTAAAAAGGTGAGCTCTACAAACGGGTTGAAAGTGGCTCAACGTCTATTTCTTAATGTATACAATCTTCTAAAATGTTTGTTTTCTTCAAATATCTATGTTATTATTGTAGTCGATTAATTATGCATCACTTTTTTCTTACGAAACAAACAAATAAGTCTTTGCGAGATCAACTGAACCCTGATCAGTTTGTTTTGAGCCGTACAAAATGACCCATGTCAACCAAAACTTGTTTCGACCCGTTACTCAAACCCCCCGATCCACTGACATAAGGGTTCTTGTATCTTTGCTACAGGAGGAGGTGTGTGATAGCAGAAGCTCTTGTTGAGAAGAACTTTGACCTTGCTTTCCAAGTGATCTATGAGTTCAATCTTTCCGGTAACACCTGCATCAACAGTCATAACATTCAATTCAGTCTTACTAGTATCTTAAAGAATTTAGTTATAACATTCTCATTTTCTGAACTAATGTGAAATTCCAGCTGTTGATATATATGCTGGTGTGGCATCATCACTTGCTGATAGAAAGAAAGGTGGTCAATTGACTGAATTTTTTAGAAATATCAAGGGCACAATTGAAGATGAAGACTGGGACCAGGTAATTAATCATAAGATCACTTCTAAAAACAGTATATTACTAATTTCACATGTTGAATAAACATGATTACGAAAACATATAACTTGGTGCCTCAATATAGGTTTTGGGAGCAGCTATTAATGTATATGCCAACAAACATAAGGAACGCCCAGATCGTCTTATTGACATGCTAACTAGCAGCCACAGGTTAGGTTTTTCATACTTTAAATACCATTTACTTGATGATAAATCGGATATATGTGTCCAACTGTAAACTGTAATCATATTCTAATACATTGTTGGCGTTTCAGGAAAGTTTTGGCTTGTGTGGTGTGTGGCCGCCTCAAAAGTGCCTTCCAGATTGCTTCTAGAAGTGGAAGTGTGGCTGATGTCCAGTATGTTGCACATCAGGTATGCACTTTGCCATTTTTTATGTTTGGTTGAATATATGCTGGAAATCCGATTCTAAGATAAATGAAATGAAAATCATGATGCTCTTACCATTTTATACAAATTCAATTTTCATAACTTTATATAAATTTTACTTGTTAATCTAACTAAGACCAATGGATGTTGCAGGCGTTGCATGCAAATGCACTTCCTGTGCTTGATATGTGCAAACAATGGCTGGCTCAGTATATGTAAAGTGTAACCCACCAACCCCGATAGCCCGTTTTATGAGGTTTGTAAATTCCAATGCACATTTTATAGCATTTTTGGCATTCAAGGGGGGAAAAGGTGTGTTTGTGCAGCAGAAGCTAGAAGAGGTGTATATATCATTCGGAGTGTTTATCAACTATCAACACCATGATTGTAAGTTTTGCCTTCATTTTGACCTCTAGGTGAAAGGTAGATGATATTTTGACTTTTAGTAGTCAAATTCGCTAGATTTTGAAAGAAGAAAAAACTTGTTTTGCTTTGGTTAAACATTCATTTACAGAAAGTATCTGCAGCTGCTTTGAAATTGAATTGTTGAGTAGACTTTATAAAGGTCAAACATTTGTCTTGACACTAGAGTCTATATGAAATCTTGTACATTTTGTTATGTGATTATTCGTTTTTCTTGAAAGTTAGAGTCTTTTAGGGAAAATGAATATAATCATTAATCCACAGATTAATCTTACACGTAGTACGTACATATTAATAATTAACAATAATTGAGAGATAAATTTTAATAAAAGGAATTTGATCAACACCTATAAACTCAAGGTCAACGTTGATAAGGGTTGACAATTAGACATTATTGTCATGCTAGGTGATAGAAAAAACAAGTTGTCTGTAAAATGTCACAGGAATAAATAGTTTTATGATAATTATTTATGTTTTTGCATTGAAAAATGTTCAGTTGCATTATGGGAAAGTGGATTTTATAATTGTTTTCTAGTCGTGGATTATTAGTTTCTACTATTTTGAGCATAGTGAAACCGATTTTGATAATATGATTGTTTTGGGTTAAATAGTACTTTTTTGGATATTAAATTGTATCTGAAAAAAACATTTGGGTCGTCTTGGTTTTATAGCATCATACATAAATTCTTTAATAATCCAACTTATTAAACACTTGGAGCTTGCAACACGGAAATGCTTGAAACACAATATGTTTTACACGACTATTGAATCCAAACTTGATTAGTTCAGCAGTAAGCACTATATGGACAAGCTTTATAAGCTAGTTATATGACGCAAACATGTTATACATGAATAATCAATACGATCAGTTTAGCGTCAGTAAATAGTAAATATAATCAGTCTAATAACAACGAGTCACATGACATGTTTCATGAATATTAATATTACTAATTTAACATGGCTAATAGATAATAAGATTATTAGAAATCTAGAAGTTTAATGTGGATTGGTATAAAATTATAAAACTATGTTTTGTTAACCATTGACATAATTAGTTAACCTTGTTATCACAGATTGAACAATGTTTAGACACCTTTTGTTTAATTCATTTACAACCCATGTATGTATGACCCATGCTTATTTATTCATGTGTGAGTGTCCTAACTCATTTACCTTAATGTAATGTTGTTTAGCTTAATGTAATGTTGTGTTAGGTCATACTCAAAATTTGCCGACTCTAGAAATACTTAAAAAAGTATCAAATTATAACTTCAAGCATGGAGTTAGATTATTTAAATTTGATTATTCTATATCACAATATACTATAAATAGTCTATAATGCCAAAGATCCCCTAAACCAATTACTTGGACGGTAAAATTTATAAGGCATGTCTAGTCATATTTTTGAAAACTTTTAAATCATGCTTTTTAAAAATTTATATAATCTTCCCTCTATATATTCTTGTTAAGTAACGTTTTCTTTAGCCAGTTATTAGTTTCTCCCATTTACATTTTTTCATGTAGAGAACATGAAATGTCACGTACTTGGGCTTGTTTTAACTTAACAAACATATATTCATTCAAATTACAAACAAAGGTTCATGAACTTTTAAGATCATTCGTGAACCTATAGAGGTATTTTACGTCATATTAGCGCCAACTCAACATCATTTTATAAACAAAAATATATGTAATGGTTAATGCCTCTTAATACTCTTCAATCATTATTTAATTTTGAGATTTATGAGAAGCTATGTCATCATGTTGGAAACACCCCCAATCTATAACGCCCCTATAACACCCACAAAGGTGATGTAAGAACGTTTTAAGATATTATAAAGACCTTTTAATGTCCCATTATGTTTGGTCTAACTTTATAAACATATATTCATTCAAATTACATACAAAGGTTTCTTACCTCTTGTTTGTGGTAGTAGTGATTGTACTTCACAGAGTTTAAATCATTACAAATGTAGAACTAAGTAATATATAAAAGTAAAACATATACTAGAAAAGAGATTTATTGGGTTTTGATCTTAAATTATACCGATCGAATTAAACCAACCAAAATTTATTCTTAAAAAATAAACCAAAACCCGACAAATTGTTAAAATGTGAAAATATTAAAGTGTGAAATGTGAAATTTTTAAAAGGGTTACATCGTGGTAAGCATCTGAGTCTCCTTAACAAATTGTGTTTTACTTATCTTGGTCTTTCGATAACAGATTATAATGTTAACGGAAATAAAAAAAAAAGTTTTAAAATAACAGTTAATTAATTAAGTGTTTGCAATCTCTATATGGAAAGATCGGTCAAACCAGAAATACATTAATATTTCAGGAAGGTCATCAAAATCATTAATTATCCCCATGAAGTAAGCAACAGTTTAAATCTTGTATTTCCAAAAAAAGAAAGTCAAATCTTCACTTGTAAACTATATTATCCTCCCTAACATGGTGCTTCTTCTAAACACTTATATTATAGAAATATAAAATCCATTTTCTAATATAGTTAAATAGTTAAACCACTATATTTACACATCACAACAATCTTGAACAACACTACTAGTTCCAACAACTAGCCAAACATGGGAGAGATGTTATCAGAAACCCGATCGCCGATGCCATTGTTGTATAGACGGCATTCGAGCGGCGAGGTGTTGAAAAACTTGGCTTCGGTCTCGAGTAGCCTTTTGCCTGCATTTGGAACAGTCGTTGGTGACGATTCTCCTCGTCTTAATAAATATGTCATTGCACCTTATGACCGTAGATATCGGTAAGTTTTTCAAAAGTGTTCTATGTTAAATATCAGTTTTGATACATGAGGTACTTAGGTGTCATTTTATATTTTGAGACAAATGCATTAGGTTTTATCCTTTGTACCAAATGGTTTGTTTGAAGTGAATACTAACTAGCACCAAAAGGGCTTGAACCGCTTCTTATGGTTCTAGTAGAATTGGAAAATGGTTGATTTGCGGTGATCTGGGCTCTTACGAGTCGAAACGGTAGGTACAACTAGACCGTGAACAGCCAACCATCGCACTGTAAAATTAGATAGGATCGATCTATGATCATTGAATCCTTTTAGCTGTTTATGTTAGATTATGAGGTGTATTAATCATTAATTGTTTCCTATTATGTGTCAACTTAGTGTCACATTATCAATTCACCACACAACTTTATTTTTTACCACATCTTCCAACCATGAAAATATTCATAGTTAACCACCACTTAACCTTTTTAATACAAATAGTATTTACTAAAGTTTTAAATATATAATTAATATTAATAAAGAAATAAAAAATACATCATTGATTGAGAAAATACAAGTAAAATACATCGCTTCAAATTTATATACAAGTATTTGTTAGGTATTCTGGTTGTGTAAATATATTCTATCAAATTTGAGCGAAGGTTTAAGTGCATTTCTATGTTACGTAATTCTTGAATATCATTTTTCTTTTCATTATCCTCCGAAAAATCTAGTACGTGCTAAAGCCGGTTATAAGAAAAAAAGTACTTTTAAAAAAATATATATAACTAGGTTTTGTCATTAAAATGTATCGTGCTAACAAAAGGAAAAATAAATAAAACTCTTTATTTTTAGTTAGTCTTTTAAAAGTTAACGAGCATAAGTTATTAAAGAACAAACAAAGAATATATTAATTGAAATGTTGTAAGAAAAAAGTAAAAACAAAAAAAATACATGGACAGTTTGCTCATCGTGTGGCGACTCACCGGTGCGGGGTCATTATACGTGACACCACTCAGGGGCGGCCCGGAGGGGGGGCTGGGTTGGCGACCACCCAGGCCCGACTTTCTCAAGAGCTCGAAACTTTTTAAATTTATATATATTATATATAAATATGTAAACTTTTTAATATATATACACTGTTAATAAGTCCATTCTAATAACATTGTGATTATTTAACCCCATTACACTTTACTAAGAGCCCATTAACATTATAAATATTGTAGCCCATTAAATTTTACTTAAAAGTTCATTAACATTTCATTTAATTTAGCCCAATAACATTTATCTAATTTAACTTTAATTTGATATAATAATACAAAAAACGTTAGTAGAGCCTCTCATTCGCTTTATTAAGTAAATTTTTGCTACAATAACTTTATTTTATTTAGTCTTATAACAATAATCACCGTATTATAAATTTGTTAGATACAAGTTATTCGGTTTAGACTTTTTATACGTCGTATTATAGGGGCTCACATTTTTTCTCGCCCTAGGCCTAGAGCCTCTTGAGAATTCTGGTGACCGGCCTTGACACCACTCATCGCGATACAGTGTTCTCGCATTACCGATGGTCCGGATCATCACCGTGGGTGAGTATACCGCCCAGAGAAGAAACGATTAACTCATGGACCAAATCATCATTCATTGTTGCACTGATGATTGATCGATTGTCAAAGTAATTTTGAGGTGGGCCAATTTACTTTTGGTGACCCAAATTGCTTTTAGATGGACTAAAGCAGTGACCTATGGGATTGCGGGTCCTATAATTGGGCCCTGGCCCAATTCTAATGAGGCCTGTGATTAGTTGTAACTTGTAAGTCTTAAAATTAGAGACTTGTAACTTGTAACTGATGAAATCAACTAGATTAAGTTCAAACCGTAAAAGCAAACCATTTTTTGTAACTAGTTCGGTTTTGTTTGGTTTCAACTGTTCAACGGTTTGATTTTGGTTAGAAGAGTTTAAACCCGTTACGGCTTGCTTTTGATTTAACCTAAAGACCGTTATAATTAGACCGTGATCATATTTAATATAGATATCAAATTTAAATATACTTGGTGTAAAGAAAGCAGTAATAACAATATCAACTGATAAGATTTAGAGTTTAGGGCCATCACACATAGGTAAGATATTATATTATATTATAATCTCGAGTAAAATCAAAGAATTACATCAAGTCAGAGTTCATACTTAGTTTGAAACTATTGTAAAAACTCGATGATTGTATTCATGTGAATATATGCAGGTGGTGGCAAGCCTTTCTAGTCTTATTAGTCATATACTCGGCATGGGCATCCCCTTTCGAGCTAGCGTTCGAGAAGGTCGCCACAGGCTCTCTCATGTTCGTTGATTTGGTCGTCGACTTGTTCTTCGCCATTGATATCATTCTAACGTTCTTCGTGGCTTACTTAGACAAGTCGACATATCTTCTAGTGGACGATCATAAAAAGATCGCCACACGGTAAAACCACTTCCAACCGTTGATCATTATTTCATATAAACCATTTATACGAACCACACATGTTCATATTTCAGGTATGTCACACACATGATGTTCCCGATGGATGTCGCATCCACACTGCCGTTTCAGTCCATCTACCGCCTCTTCACCGGTAAACTCCACCACGGGCAAATCTTCGGGTTCCTCAATCTCCTCCGACTGTGGCGGTTACGTCGTGTTAGCGAGCTCTTCTCGAGATTAGAGAAAGACACGAGATTCAGCTACTTCTGGACCCGCTACATTAAACTAATATGCGTAAGTACAACTTTTCTTTATTTTCCATCCCACTTGTTATACATTCACTCTTTCGCGATATAACACCACAATCTGCACCCTGCAGGTTACACTATTCGCGGTGCACTCAGCGGGATGCTTCTACTACTGGATCGCCACCCATCACCGCCACCCGGAGGACACATGGATCGGGTCAATCATCCAAGATTTTGAAGATAGAAGCATATGGTTAGGATACACCTACTCGTTGTACTGGTCAATTGTGACCCTTACAACGGTAGGTTATGGCGACCTACACGCGGTCAACACCGGAGAAAAGGTGTTCAACATCTTCTATATGTTGTTCAACATTGGACTCACATCCTATCTCATCGGAAACATGACAAATCTAATCGTTCATAGCGCTGCTAGAACGTTTGTGATGGTACATTATCTTCTCATTCAATTGATTTCTATTAATCTTTACAGATTTGGGCATGATTACGGTTATATTAAACTGTTTCTTTCGTGCTAAAAGAGGGATTCGATCAACGAGATCTTGAGGTATGCAAGCAAAAACAGATTACCTGAAGGTTTGAAACAACAAATGTTGGCACATATGCAACTTAAGTTCAAGACAGCAGAGTTGCAACAAGAGGAAGTTCTCGAGGACTTACCGAAAGCGATCAGATCGAGCATCGCGCAACATCTTTTTAGGAAAACTGTTGAGAAATCATATCTTTTTAAAGGGATTTCAGAAGATCTTTGTAGGCAATTGGTTACAGATTTAAAAGCAGAATACTTTCCACCTAAAGTTGAAGTTATACTACAAAATGAGATACCAACTGACTTTTATATTATTGTTTCTGGGTCCATGGTAACTACGTTTGAATTCTTTCATATATTTTGATTACAAAGCCTACTTTATGAATGAGATATTACTTGTTACGTTTTATTTATTTAGTGCTTTGGTGTGTTGATACAGGAGGTGCTAATACATCGGAATGGAACGGATCATGTACGAATTTTTATTTCAATAAACATCAAAATCTAAGATTAACTAGACAAATCAGGAATAATATCGTACTATAAACATGGTTTTTTCTTGGTTTAAAACTAATAAACATGGTTTCAAAGTGGTTTTTGACACTTTTGTTTCCAGATGATCTACTCCTTCAACTAGCAGATATGATTAACGCAAGCGAATGTGATTAATTCGATCTCTTTGGGATTCTCTAGTCAAACTAGCATATTTGAACAATGCAAAGTTTTGATAGGCGGTGAATTAAAGTCATCCGTTTTTACAAATGAAATATGCATTGTTCACATAGGCTAGTTTGACAAATGATAACAGATCCCATTGAGGTCTGCGTTATTTACATCTGCTAGTTGAAAGAGTCGATCACATTGAAATAAAAGTCGTTTAAAATGCACATAGAAACCATGTTTATAATTCTAAACCATATGATTTAAGTTAAAGTCCACCATTCAGATACCATAATTACATAACCAGTCTCACAAATAGTAGCACTTATAAATCATCAGTTAAGTTTTGTGTTGTTTCTTC
Organism: Flaveria bidentis; assembly: GCA_018326385.1. Classification (NCBI taxonomy): domain Eukaryota; kingdom Viridiplantae; phylum Streptophyta; class Magnoliopsida; order Asterales; family Asteraceae; genus Flaveria; species Flaveria bidentis. Next base: position 18,331 of record BJCM01061871.1, read on the forward strand.
AGTTCCTGACAACTCTAGGACCCATGGACATGTTTGGCGAAATCGGTGTGTTCTTCAACATTCCGCAACCGTTCACAGTAAGAAGCAAGAAACTGTCTCAGGTGGTTCGAATCAGCCATCATCACTTCAAGGAACTGGTGCAGCCACTTAACCGCGACGGAAAGACAATCATGTCCAATTTCATTCAGGTTCATTGTGGTTCTTAACCATCTAGCCTCTTACTCGTGCCAAATCATTACTTTTTAGTCAGAGGGTTATCATAGGTTCACTTAAAATAATTTCTTGAAAATATATATCTAACTAACATGTTGGTTTTTGGTGTTAAAGTACTTGAAGAACTTGAAGAAGGAGGTACAGGACGAGATAACATTCTTAATAGACCATCTTTGCGACTTAAATATCGACGTTAGTGATTCTTCATCTCTTAAACATATGATCAATACTAATGCATTATGCATCTTCTGTTATGTGTTAATCGATGAATGACGAAAACTTGCAGAATGTGACAACCTTTGAGGAATCAGAAAACCATGAAACTTATTATGATCAAGAATACAATCAAGGTTGGTGATTACAAACTACAATACAATGCTAGAAGTTGCAAATTTATCTCAATAAACAATAATAAGAACAAATTAGTGTTGTAATTTGCAGTAACACCAATTGATGCACATTCAAGATCATCTCCACTGAGGGTGATAATCCATGGCCATAAACCAGATGAGAAACGAACAGACGCCGGAAAAGTAGTCGGGCTGCCGGAATCGGTGGCGGAGCTACTGGAGTTAGCAGGTAAGTGATTGGAATGAACACCATGGTTTAGAATTATGAAGATTTTGTGTAAGATCGATGGTAAAAGACTTAATTTATTATTACTGAAAAATGTATTACAACATATAGAATACGTAGGCTTAGGGGTGCAAACGAGCCAAACCGCTCGTGAGCTACTCGAGATCGAATCGATAAAAAGCTCGAAACGAGTCGAGTTTTATCGAGCCCGAGCCGAGCTCGAGCTTGAAAGAAAGCTCATTTAATTATCGAGCCCGAGCCCGAGCTTCATCTATCGAGCTCGAGCCGGCTTGCGAGCCTAAACGAGCTTTTTATTTATATATTTTTATTTAAATTATTAAATACATTATATAATTAATATTTATTACACATAAAGTTATGATAAAAAACAATTAAATAATATGAATAATGTTATATATAAAATATATAATTATAAGTGTATATTAAAATTAAATATAAAAATATTAAAAAAAAAACATATTTAAATAAATAAACAAGCCGAGCTCGAGCTTAAAAAATATTTGTCGAGCTGAGCTCGAGTTTTAAAAATAAAGCTCGAAACGAGCCGAGCTCAAGCTCGAGCTTTTCTAAGTTATCACGAGCCGAGTTCAAGCCCTTACGAGCTCGGACTCGGCTCGACTCGTTTGCACCCCTAGGTAGGCTCAAACTAATAAACCTAATATATAATAGAGTAAATTACCATTTGCATCCCCGACGTTTGTTCATTTTAACTATTTGCATCCCTGCGGTTTCAAAATTACCATATGACCCCTGAAGTTTTATGTTATCTTCATTTGAGTGTATATTGTTTTATTTTTATTTCTATTTGAGTACAGAATACTAACATCGTTAGTTTTCCTGTTAAAGTTATTGTTGAAAAGACTAAACTACCCTTCATCACCACCATAACAACTAACCCTCACCATTTTCACAACCATTATCACCACCTCCACAGCTCCATCACCAGCACCACAGCCCCATCACCACCACCGCAGCCCCATCACCACCACCGCAGCCCCATCACCACCATCGCAGCCCCATCACCACCATCGCAGCCCCATTACCACCACCGTAGCCCCATCACCACCTCCGCAGTAATAAATCTTGTATAAAAGCAAAGGAAGTCAAAACAAAGTGTTGATGGTAAGCTAAAATTCCCCATCAAAACAGCTCTATAAGAGCTTCGATCAAGATCTGAAAAAAAAACCCCAAAACAAAATGTTAACCTTAACCCCAAATCCATCAAAGCCACAAGCTTTTCCATTCAAAAACACCAGACAACAAAGATCTAATCGGAAAAACGAGGTGTGGGATTTGGGTTTTCTCAATTTCTTTCGCAAGTTAGAACCCAAAAAACTCTCCAATCATGACACAAAAGCTCCTCGAAAAACCCATCTCGGGTACAAAGATTACAACAAGTAAAGACCAAAATACGATCAGCTGCTGCAAGATTAGAGATTTATACGATTGTACCTTAAGCTGTGGTGGTAGAAATAGAGAAGATATAGAGAGATAGAGAAGAGAGGAGGGTGGGGTGAGGATGATGGGAAGGTGAATTAATAAATAAGGGTAATTTTATCATTTTACAAAAGTTAACAGAAAAATCTAACGCCGTTAGTGTTTTGGACTCAAATGGAGATAAAAAGGAAACGTTAGGGGGCAAATCGAGACTTTGTAACTACATGATACAAGTGGTTAAAAAGAGAAAACGCCAAGGATACAAATGATAATTTACTTTATATAATATTTTGATGCGACGATATGATGATGTGTTGCAGAGAAGAAACTAGGGAAAAGAGGTAGTGTAATTCTGATGGAGGATGGATCTCAAGTGGAAGATCTTGATGCTTTAAGAGATGGTGATCACCTGTTCATATTTTGACATAAGATGATTAATGTGCTACACTATGTAACTAAATCAATGGTGATTTGCAGTTTTTTTATACATTTTTGGTTGTATGTAACACAAAAAACTCATTAAATGTTAACATACTTGTATTTTGTGTGATTGTATCGAGTTGCTTTGGTAAAATAATATGAAAGTATATTACATGCAGTTAGAGGATGACCTACATCTTTTATTGGTATCACTCAGTTTCAGATATAATGTATTTAAGATTTATTTAATAAAATATTATCTTGATTTTTTATGTCTAAAAACAAATGTACACATATACTATATACATGTATATGTGCATATATTTATTTTTTAATGTATTTTTTTAAACTCCAACTAGTACACACAAGGTCTTTCTAGGCTGTTAATATGATTTTTTTAGCAAACCGTACACTATAAAATACATCAAAAATTAAATAAAAAAATTAGATAGATACAGGAACTGCTTCATAAAATGTTTTTTATAAAAGAAAATTAATCTTCTTTAACTGTCTTTCGAGACGGTTACTAAACTGCTTCAAAAGAGTATTATAAAAAAACTAATTTTAGTAAATCCAGAATTTCTAAAATTTTCAATAATATGCCATAAATCCAGAATTTCAGCTAGTTGAACCCAAAGTTTATACCCAAAAACATATATATTCACAAAACAAAGTTTTCTTTCTCTTGAAAAGAGTTATGTATACATATACATATCTATTCCTACGGCTTTTAAATAACATCATATATGTATCCGAACCATCCTCTATCTTGTTCTCATTGTCTTTGATATAGTATTAGTTTTAAAACGAAGTCACTACAAGAACTAATTATTATATGTGTATATTTTAAAAATAGGAATTCACACATTAATCTTACCTTTTTATAACATCAAATCTACTATACTTCTAAATTACACAATTAACATGGGTTTAAACCCTTTTAAAAGATAAAATATCTATCAAATGCACTAGCCACAAAATTATTTACACAATTTCATTAGAGATGGGTTTCCACTTTAACCTTAAATAGGAGATTGACCACTTTATCTCCAATTTATTTACACATTTCATTATAGATGGGTTTAATCTCCAGTTTATTTACAGATTTCATTATAGATGGGTTTAATATTTAACCTTAATAGGAATTTCACCACTTTATTCTAATTATAATATTATATAATTAAAACATATTATTTAATGATTAATTGTATCACTGAGGGTCACTCACTTATTTTATCATCTTGATTACTCGAGTACCGAACCTTAGGTCAATTTTTATTACCCAATTGATTAATACACATTACTCATTAAATTAAAACATTAAAAGAACTTTTATCTTAAACCATTGGTGGAGTGGTGGATAGAAACGTTGCAGACTTGCATGTCAGAAGGGAGTGGTGAAGCACACCTTCAATTTTAATCTTCAATTGTCTCCATGATGAAAAAATCGATCAGCAAGTCGGCAGACAACCAACGATAGTAATGTTTATTCCATATTTGCTATAGTAAAAGACATGACCCGACCCAAATCACTTTAAAAGAATTTATTTTTTTATTATAGCCAATTGACCGTCGAATAATTATCTGACGCCCAAAAAAAATAATTACTGAGTCCGCCACTGAATTGCGTTGTTTGTATTCATATGGTTAGGTGATCTAATGACAGTAAATTACCCAAATGACCTGATTTATAGTATTTTTAACCGTTAAAACACACTCGTTATATGTTTTTTCATCTCTCGCGTTGATGCCACTAAATATTGTGAACTAGTTTATCGAAACACTTCGGTTAACTCGACCATTAATAATAATTTAATTGTCACGTTATATTCAAGCGTGCGGTAGGCCCCACACGGATTGAAATGTGATTCTATAATAAAAAGACTCGAGAAGGAGAGTCGTTGGATGACTGGGAGAATCTACGAATAAGAGCCGTTGATTCACAAAAGGATCCGCATTTTCATACACCTTTCACCTTTGCGTCGGTAATAAACAAAAAATAAAAAATAAAAAACCAAGTGTTTTGCCGTTCAAAAAAACTTATTCTTTAAAATACAGTATAAAACTTTTAGACACCACCGAATGTCATTTTATTAAGGATGTAAGTATATTAAAGCTAGAGTTAATTTTAATTTACTTCTTAAGATATGACAGATATTTCTATTTCCTTTAAAAAATAAAAAAACAATTTACCTAAAAAAATTTATAAGTTGTTTTTATATTATTCTCGATTCAAGTTAAAACAAGTTATGAAATGTTTTTGGGATAAATTTATGTTTATAAATTTAAAAAAAAATTATTATATTAAAATTTCATAACACAATCAACCATTTGACATCATCCTTTCAAGATTTAATCATAAGCATGCAAGATATAACCTTGAAAGGTTTGGGTATCATCATATCAACATAGAACAGCCCCTATTAGGTTGTTAAAGTCCCATAAAACCTATTTTACAAGAACATAAGAAGCTTGTCATCCACATATCCGGCTCTAGATGCCAATGTTGGGTTTGATAGACCAAAACCAAAGTTGTTTAACCATTTTAAACATGAAAACGCAGCGGATAAAAGCCCTAATAATATG
>BJCM01061872.1:0-23123 GCA_018326385.1 Flaveria bidentis
AGGTATGCCCTTGAAATATCTTAAACTATATACGCACTACGATAAACATTCATATAAATATAGGAAAATATTATAGAATAGTAACTATTTTTCAAAAACATTCTAAATTAGTTACTCATGCATATTTTTTTTAAACTAAACCATCAAACGATCAAATCGAGTTATCATTAAATTTTCTTATGTTAAGAAAGGATACAACAAAAACGGGTTGCTTCATATTTACACTAGTGATTGGTTAAAAGGCCATTATTTATTTTACATTTTTAAATATTATCAATCACATGCTTTTCCCAAAACTTTTCTTAGTTCTATTGGTTTACGGTACAAAGTCTATTGTTTGTGTGAAGCATACGAAGCTATTACGGGGCGTCGCCTGACATACTGATAATTTGGACGGGAGGGTAAATTTTAATTATACCCACTATTGGGTGTAACTAATTTTATTCTTGTGTGATTTGTGATCAACGTATTGTTAGGGAGTTGTGATCCGCTACATTTATTATCATATATAAGGTTTTTTTAGTTTGTGATAGTTGTGTTAGAAACATAGAAAGATTAACATTTACTTTTTAGATAAGTTTTATCATAGATTATAGACTTATTGTGTAAATATATGTTCCTTTTTGTTTTCTTGTTTATTAGTATAAATAGGATTGCTATGTATGTGCAGGTAACGAACTTTAGAAATTTTCTCTCAATTTGCACTTTGTAATCCATCTAATATCAATGAAAACTCTATGAATTTTTCTGATAATTTGTTTGTTTGATTATATTGTTCATATTATTGTCAATTGCTTTATATAAATCACAGATCGATCCATTTGAACCTATCAAGTTGCTTTATTGAAACCGTTTTTTGAAATCGTTTATATTTTTAGTTCTCATTTCATAAACCCAAATTATGATAAGCAAAGAGTTTCGATTGTAGATAGATGATTGAAGTATTATAATCACATTCTACAATAAGATTGAACATACCCGCATCGATCTTCTTCTGAATTTTGTTAATCATTGTCGTTATACATGTTCTTTACACATGTTAAGTTTTTGGGTGTTCGACAGTTGTAGTTGATTTTTGTCAACTATTTTATACTTAATAATCACGCAAAAGGAGTTGAATGTTTTCATTATCACGCAAGTGTTGTTGGTTAAAAAGTCTTATATTCTTTGTTCGTGAAATCACGCTATCTATATTAGGATTGTGTTATTAATCACGCTACAAGCACGAATTTACCATAGTACCATTTTTAAGGAAAGCGGGTGGAATAATCACGCTTTGCAGGGTATGCGCAGATAATTTAAAATGACCAGCCGATATTGCTTTGTACACTTCGCACAAATTATATACTTTGTTTAGTAACCGATTTCTATATATTAAAAGCCTTCAAACATTTTCAACATGCATATATCGAGACTTTGCTTTAATAATTCCAAACAAGGACAATTATTGTAAATTGAAGAAACATATTCTCCTTTTTATTTAAAACAATGATTTGAATGTACTAGAGATTTTTGTGATGAATAAAATAGATTTTATTCAACTCATTATGTGAAAAAAGCACTTTAGATATGATCACAGTTAAACACGAGAAACGTTTCTTACCTTCTTATCATATACATTGAATGATGACTGTTATAATATATCATTACTAGAAAATCTTCATGACTTCAACTATAAATATAACCCCATTTTTGGAAACGAGTTTATTGTGAGATTTGGTGGAGAGCAAAGATATAGAACCCACTTTCTAGTAGCATATAATATTACAATTTTCTAAAAAGTATTAGAACACGAGTTTCTTAATTAACTTACAGATCTATTATATTAAAAAAATCAATTTGAAAAATTATTATAGAACTTATGTTTACCAAAAAGAATGAGTTCTATTACTCGAAAATGAAGCCAGCGAAAATTTCAAAAGCTTATAATGACTAATTTTAAATAAATAAATGGCATTCTTTTACCCTATATGGAATTTTTAAAACTTTAATTATTGTTTCAATCCTCTTTATTCTAATGTTTTGACAGTCTGGAATTTTTATAATGTTTTTCACCTCCGATCACAAGTCAAAATAAGTTGTGAAACTTAAATTCTCCAATTCATGCAATTTATAAATTCCAATATGTAGCACAAACAACTATAACACCGATTAGCATATGGACAAGAAATAAGTGAGTTTCCCACATAATTTTTTAGCCAATTCATCTTCAATAATTTACAAAAAAGGAAGAAGATTAGTCCCCTTCACAACAAGATTCTAATTAAAGCAAAACCCCTTTCAAAGTTAGTACCTTTTTCCACTAACACAAATCCATTCATCCAAAAAAAAAGAAAAAAAAGACCACATGATTTGATAGATCACCTAGAAATATCATAGCCATTGTACCCAAGTTGTTGCTCCATCTCCCAGCTCAACTTTGAAGCAACTCTTTCATGGCAAGGCACATACTCCTGTTATTGGTCAATCAAACAAGGTCAAACAGCTGACTTTCATATTTGTTTGACCTAAAAAGTCAAAGGTTTTGGGGAGGATTTAATTACCTCCAGTTTTCTAACCAAATCCTTAGCAGTTGGTGCCGACACAATGATGTCTCGAGCACTTGGCCTGATGAACCCCTCCTCAACCGCTTTATCAATGAATGACAGTAATGAGTTGTAGTATCCATCCACATTCAACAATCCAACCTGCATGATTTAAAGTTATAATTCTTTATTCTTTGTTGGTTTAACTAATTAGTTAATAAATCCACTCTTGATTTAAAGTAAGTGATAGTTACCGCCTTACCGGTTTATCATGAATACCAAGTTGAGCCCATGTGATTACTTCAAGTAGCTCTTCAAGAGTGCCATATCCACCTGCATTTCATCTTATAAAATATAATTCTTTTCCAACTTAATTTTACTAAAGTCTCCTTTTTTTTCGAATCAATAATGGCTATAAATTTCTTGTTCAAATGTTAAGAACATGTGAATAGTAGTTTTAATTTCTTGAAAGAAGTGAAGTTTACTAAATTTGGTCAATTGTCAAGGTAGCCATGCCAATTGCCTTAATTGGATCAGAGCAGTGATTGTACACTTCACGGAAAATAATAAGTGATGAAGAAATGAACTAACAAACAAAAGATATTTATGACAGAAGGAAGGTTTAATCATCAAGATGACAATCGCTTTCATAGCACAAATATGGACAATGTCTTGAAATGATCACAAAAATACAAATATATCATGTATATGTATGTGTGTATGTAAATACATATATAGAAAACAAGGGATTTTTAACTTTAAAATTTTGGCTTATTATTATTGTAATCAAAAGCTCAACTTGACTTACATTCTGCAACAAAGCACTATGTACCTTCTGCATACATAACTGTACCTTTGTTATTGGCAAAAAAGAACTATTCTTTTTCTCACTTATTTATAACCCAGAATCATCTTTCTTGATAATTAACTATAGTAAGCGAATTGGAATCATAAAAGAAGCAACTCGCCATATATCCATAAACATTGCAGCAAATTTAAATTAACTTATGCTTAAATCATCCACAGATACTCTTAGTTCACAAAGATTCTTTGTTCTTTAATTTCACACTCTCAATGGGTATTTCAATTTTTTCAAAAAATAAACAAAGAGTTAGTAGACCAAGTGCACACTTACTCGTTTCTATTAGTTGGTAGTTTATATATTCCAATAAATGGTAATGGAGTAAAGGAAAAGGTAATAAGACCACATACATTTCATCTCATTTTTACAACAATTTCATGCTGTTCATCCCTCTTATTAAAATATTATAATTTTAAACAATACACAGCAGCCTAAAGAGTGTAGCTATTTTAACAGTGTGGGTCCTCTATCGCACACTTAATATAATGTCTCTTTGTCACATTATATAAACAAATCCATAAAACCAAAAGTCAAGTAATTAAACTTAGCCACACCTCATGAAAACTACAAAAACTCAATTGGGATACAGTTGATTGAAAGAATAAAACAAATAAAGGCAACTGTAACACTTTTTATCTAATGGTCAAATGCCTATGAGATTTTAGTGAAAGGATATGAAAGATGTTGCAGGGTTTATACTAACCAGGTAAAGCAATAAAAGCATCAGAATGCTTTGCCATTTCCGCTTTCCTTTGGTGCATATCTGCCACTGCTTTCACTTCTCCTACAGTCTCACCAGTTAACTGCAAACCAACAAAAAAGGATAAAAATATTAATAACACTTACATTCAAAATATACAACCAATTATAGAGAGAGAAAGAGAGGTCTTTTATGATGGAGTGTTGTGCAGTAAAGCAATGATGAGGCTTGCAGGAATGGTGGACTTCCAATAATCTTGTACAGAGGCAGCATTTACAGTGTTTGCAGTACACATACTCATACATATACATGCTAATATGTGTATGTATGTGCATGTATGTGTGTGTATTTAGAAAATGACAAGGAAGAAAGGTACAAGAGGTTAACTGTACAGGCTGAAAACTTCAGGGAAAAATGACACCACAAAAGGAAAAAACATCAAAATCATTTGAAAGCTAAAACAATATACCATCCAACCTGTTAACCGGCCTAACTTTATACTCTGATAAAGAATAATCACTTTACTAATCTATAATTAACACTAATCACCATTCTTAATCCATTAATTCGCTCATTTAAACTTCTATACTTGTCAAATCAAAAAATATAATTTTTTCTCCAATTAAAAGTAAGTTAAAAGATGTAATTTCTTCTTTAAAAAACCATACCTCTCGAGGCATGAGGGTCTTGGGAATAACCCTGCAGAAGAAGAGAGACAATAACATGACAAAAAGTTAGTTTTAATCAAAGAAAACCTCAACAACAAACACACTGATATTGTTCCTTAATCATCCTATGTTAATCTTAATAGTAACATTTTACTTTCTTGAGGCCTTAATAATAAATAATTAACACCACACATTCTTCACTACTTACCCAATCACATGGCGACCACCCTCATGAACAGCTTGTGAGACCAATCCCATTAATCCAATGCTACCTCCTCCATACACCAGATCAATGTTTCTTGAAACCTACAAATAACATCATTTAGTGAAATACTAGAAAACCCCTTGTTAATGAGCTTTTTTGTTGTAAATTTAGTCATTCTAACAGAGTTTGATATAGGGTTCACTCTTACAACAGCACGTTACCTATACACTAATATGGCTCTGTGAACATAGGATTCATTACATCATGAGCATGCAAAGGCTCAGAGCTATAATGGAGCCAAAACTCACAATCTTTCAGCTTTTAGCTCATTGATGAAACACTAATCTTGAAAACAACACATTCTTATTGTTGATTTGAAACAAACACCACAGATTTGAGCTTTTTGCTCAATGATAAAACCAAAATCTTGAAAAAAAGAACAAACACATTCTAGTTTTCGATTTCAAACCAAATTTTATAACGTAGTACAAGCATTAAACAGAAGATATAAAACAAGATTCACAACAAAAAGTCTCTTTTTCAAGAAACCCAAAAACATAGAAAAAAAAACAGATTGAAAATCCCCAAAAAAGATGAAAAAAATACCAGTTCTTTGGCAAGCTCAATAGCAGCATCTTGATAGCTTGTTTTCTTCCCTTGGCTACTACCACAGAAAACACAAATCCTTTTGAACTTTGATACTACCTTATCATCATCATCACCATCTCTCTCCATTTCACTCACTTGTGTCACTATCTACTTTTCCCTTTTGGGAAACAAGAACAACCGCCTTAAAGATTAAAGAAGAATCTACTCTGTTTTAACCTTTCAAGAAGCACACAGTTACACGGTGAAACACACACTAAGCCGACAATTGCGTGTGACAGAAGAGAGCACTAGTGTAGACTGCTGGATTAGCATGTAATCATAAGCATTTTAGAGGGATGGGGTGGGGGGAAATTGTCTATTTTTTAGTCCTTTTTGGCTTGACCATTCATCAACCTTGATTGTATTTATAAAGAGTTTTTGGCACGTGAGTGACTCTTATTCCATACCCAAGCTAACACGTGTGAGATGCCACACAATTAATTGAATATATAGTAAATGCAACTAGAGTATTTTTTATCTTTATTTTTATAATTTAGTTGAAAATTATTTTTATTTTTATTTTTTGTTTTTCTCTTATAACCCTCTTACTCTTTATTCCTTATATTACTTCTATTCAAACTAAATAACACTCTTGTATTAAAAATTTACGATTTTTTTCTTTCTTTTCTACTCATTTTTCATAAGAGATAAAAATAAGTTGATAAAGAAAATTATAAGTAACGGGATGGAGTGAGATTTTACGTTTTCTTTATATTTTAACAATAGAAAATTTTATAGAAAGTCTAATGTGAGTGCTCTTAGAAAGATAATGTATGCATGTATTATGTCACGCAATGTGATTTTAAAGAATGAGATTTCAGCACCTGTAAAATACATAGAGGATTCTTCAAACGATGAAGATGTGGATCGAGAGCTGATAAGTGAAATCCACTACATTGTTTGAGCAAATCTTGTAGAATATTTAAGAATCAGCACTTTTGTTTTTTTATAAATTAGAAAACTGTTATCTTGTATTTTATGGTTTAGTTAATGCATCTTTTAACTTTTATTTACCTTTTACGAAAATTGAAGTATTAAATGATTTTTTAATTTGTAATATAGAAATTTAAATTATATAGGAATATTAATATAAATTATTTGATTAATAGGAAATATGATTCCAGGGAAATTAAAAAAATAGGAAGAGTGCTTTTATCATTTGAAAAAAATAAGACACTGTTAGGGGTTGTCATTACTTGAACCCTACTTTATTTTTCGAGACGAAATATAAAAGGCAAAAAATATTAAAGCGGTTAAATGGAGAAGTCAAAACTAACGAGTCTTTCTTTGAATTATAGAACCAAAAATTGCGTGTTCGTTTGACTAACGGCAGCTTCATGAGCTATAAGAATTACTTAGAGTATCTAATTATATTTTTTAAGGAACTTAATATATTCCTAATCGGCTTCAACTAACCGGGAGTGTTCTCCCCACTCATCATTAAGTAAATACGTGTTCACTAAAGGGCTTTTAGCTTCTAGTTTCAATGTGTGTAAACAATATATGTTTATGTCGATAAGATTGAGTGTTTAGTTCTTATAATATACTAACTATAAAGATGTATAAATGAGATTATGATGTGTTGGAGTCGGTGACTTCTTATAAACTACCAACATGAAATTCCTTAGTTTTAATGAAAACCCATATTAAAATTAAGGTTCGTTTTCACAAAGTATCTCTCACACCAGCCCTCTTTTTTCTTTGAACAAAGATGACACAAGGGTGAAGCATTGGTGGGTATATTCCGGCACATTTGCGTTTAATTAGGCCCCAAAAGATAATAAACCTCACATCTTGGGGCACATGCTTAAGTTTGTCCAATTATGTTTTCGGCATAAATTATTGCTTCACATTTCATAAAGTAATTCACCTTTTAGCATGCCCATTAAGTAATATAAAAATAATCAATTTCCAACAAATTAGGCTCTACTTTAGATAAAACTAGAGAAAATAGCATCTATATCCATGACTTATTTTGTACTATGATTATTTTATAAAAAGAACAGTCTTTAAAAATATATATTTCCCTTAGTTATTTAATCGGAGGAAAAGGTTAAAAATGGACATAGTGAAATGGGTCGTTTCTTAAATTTGTGCATGCGCATATGTACTCGTTTGATGGGCAACAGGGTATATATATTTGAGTAGGTGATCACATAGAGTATGGTGCAATATATAATAAATAGAACAATGAACTATCAACTTATAAATAATATAAATATCACTAAACAAAATGTTAAAACTCATCTAACTAATCGTGGTCGGTTTGAGGTTTTCTTAGGTTTAATTTGAGACTTGGGACTAGTCATGTAAATCAAACCACATTTTCAATATGTACTTGTGTATATCATTGAACCATTATTATCATCTTAATTTATTAAAAAATGTTGCTTTTGAAATTAAGTATATTGCTCAAACCCTCAAAACACGTAACCCTCCAAACAAATAAAAACTAGCCACACAAATGGACTCACCCAACCTGAGTTTTTGATTTGTCATTTTCTAAAATTAAACTTAACAGTTCGACCTGTAATTTTCCTTAAGACCGACTGAATTAAATCGTAAAGAACCACATACGTTATCAATTATAATAACTTATTTTCATTACCCATTTAGTGATGTATGTAATCTAAAATTTGACTGATGTAAAAAGTAAATTTACAGAATTTATATTACTCTGAAAATTGCTATTTATTTTGTGTTGGGGTTAAAAAGATTAAAGAAACTAAAAAAGAAAAAAGAAACAGAAAATAACATGTGGGTATTGGCTTATCAAGTTTGTACCTAATCCACCCACCCTTAATGGACACAGTTGTTGTATCCAAAGGAAACACTTCTTTCTTTATTATTCCCCATTTTACCCATAACCATTTCTCCATGCTATCTGATGCTATGCTGTCTACAACTCCCATCTTTTCTTAATTCTCTTCCTCCAATCACCTCCTCACACCTGTCAAATACTTCTACTCAACAGCTGATTTTTTATCATCAAATCAGGTATGTTCATCACTGTATCAAAATAGATATAGCATGATAATAATATTTTACCCGCGTATAAATCACCTTCTTTTAACCTATCCACATTTAGAATCTAGATTAAAGTGGAACTGATAGAGGTTTTAAATAATAAAAATGTATCCAATGAGACATTCAGTGATAAATTATATATCTCATAGATGAGTGTATGTATAAGTGGTTTAATAAAAGTGTACTATAAGCAACTGAAAATAATCAACCCAATATTCAATTTTGACATTTATTTTACATATTCACCTTTTAAGATTAAATAGTAACATGTATATATAAATAAGAAAATATAAGCTTTAGATGTAGATGAGGTGTTTTACTAAGGCTATCTAATATAACTATTATAACTTATTTGTAGATCTTAAAGAATGCATTTTATTTTCATTGTATTAGATTTGACAAAACATACTGAATAACAATTTTTTTTAGATTTTGACTAATTGATATTGTGTTAATAGATAGAGAAGATAACCAATGGTATTTTGTTTTTAAAAAAATATAATGTCATATTCACCATTTACACTTTATTGGATTTGATATACATGAAAATAAATATGTATTTTTATATATAAATTCCAAAACTTAAATGGTTTTAATGAAAAAAACTAAACTTTTTAAGTTGTTACTCAGACACTCATCTAATCCACTTTATATTTTATATTACAACTAGTTTACATCACCTAGCTTCAAACGGGCTTAGAATAAATGAACCTATTGTCATTAGACTTAACTCAATCATTAAAGAAAAACTAGTCAGTTGGGTGGAAGCATGAAGCCATGAAGTAAATAAACCACATGCCAAATGGCAAATAAAACAAAATCACAGGTGTTATATTTATTAAAACGTTACAAATCCCCAATTTGGCCTTTCTGACCCTTTTCCTCGATTCGCTAATATATTATTTGTTTATTATTTATAAATACCCGCAAATGAGGGAAGGGGCATTGGGTTATTATTTATTATAATATAATTTAAGTATATTTTGCTTCTTCATGAATCATGCTTGCATGCGGGTACATTATCCCCATGTTTTCTTGTGTTTACACTTTACAAAGGGTAATTTTACAAGCTCAAAATTGAGTTTTCGCATTTATCCATGCAACATTTGTTTTCTTTTTAATCTTTTCACACACACACACACACACACATATATATATATATATATATATATATATATAACCGCATATACTTAAATAAAGATTTTCTACTTCGTTATAGAATTCTTGATTATTTTATTTATGTTAGAATTTAATCAAATCTAAAAAATAAGGTACAATTAATCGTCAAGAAGATATATACCCACTTGTTTAAGTCTTAGCTTGTTTTGTATGGTTTTACAGAAGATAAGGTACAAAAAGACCACACAAATCCAATGGGAGGGATGAGACTTTTGGTCCCCAACCAAAATGCACAAAAATGTACAATAAACTTGTGACATAATGCCATCAACATGGGACACTAGAAAAGACAACTCTCTTATTCTATTTGCATACGATGTAGAGTTGTGGTCACTCCTAAATGTGTCTAAGTCTTTGTATAAATATGTAATGTATAATCAATGTCACAAACTCGAAACTGCAATGACAATGTATAATATAGGCTACCTACCTATATATGCATCATTTACTTTATTTACTTTGGATGCTTCAATATGATGTGACCTATTTATTGGTATGTTTGTTTATCGTATCATATAATACATTGTATCTTGATTATATTGCTTTTTTACCTTTTTAAGTTACACCATTATGTGGGGATAATTGACCAAGCCATGATATTCTTTAACCATGACAAGCTTCTAGGGTTTTGAAAGTATGAAGGGGGAATTTAGAGCCTCTAACTCTAATTTATCTTATGTAATGAATATTATTCACATATTTATCAAACTAAAATTAATATTTCAAAAATTCGTTTTGACTTGGTCCAAGTCATACATGTGAATTTATTTATTTATTTATTTATTTATGGTGGTCATAAAATAGTGGAGGACAGAAAATGGCATATGGAAATGGGAGTTATTGTATGATGCTTATCCAATTCCACGGGCCTTACAGCACTTGACACGTATGCTTCTTCCCATAACTTTCTTCCTGTCCATGCATTTTTTCACTCAAAAACCATCCAATCTACCATAAAAGCAAAGAAGCTACACTAGTTATTATTGTCTCTATTTAAATGTAAATAATAAACACATTTATAAAAATATTACTATTTTGAAGTTTATAACTTGTGATAATATTAAATCATGTTTATAATATGACATGATAGTTCATCATATTGTCCTTTTGGTGTTTAAACGGATTAATTATTAATTAGTTGAAGACCAAACTAAAAATATTCATTTTTTAATATGATGTTTTCAAAAGATACGATATATCTAAGAAGTATTTTTAGCCAACCCCTTAAGTAGTAAGGTATCACCTATCGTTTAACTCTTTTGTTCTTCGCGCCTTTATGAAAGTTACGAAATGTAAATTATTGTTTGAAATATTCTTTGTTGTGGACATTAAAATGAGTATATTTAAACGATTAAATTAACTCACTCATTAACTAGTGCCAAAAAGGTTTTCTTATATGCTTAACATAAAAGAAAGCCATGATTAAACACATAATTACATGTTAAAAACAACCTGGTGCACCAAAACTCTTGGGGTACATGTGCAAGGATTCACCCAGAAGTTAATTATAAGGTTCGTAAGTAGATTTTGAGACCCATAATGTCTCCCCCTTTACCGCGCTTGTCGCACTTTATGAAGTTATATCATGTCTCATCCCTCATCACTTTGTCTACCACCACCTTCACTTTCTGCACTTTAACACATTCATATTTAGCTTTCAGAGGCAAGTTCAGTTGGCATGGGTCCAATGAAGTTATTACTTTTACATGCAATACTCTACATCCTCTCTTTAAGTTTTCATGTGCCAAAAGACCTAAACATAAGTAAGACAAGACAAAACAACACCACTTGGTTGTCATGGTTAAGTGATAAGGGTGTTTGAGGTTAGTATAAGGAAAAAGTGCAACAATACTTGAGTGAATATTGGACAATAAGTCTATGAGCATGTTACACATGTCTATACTTCATGGAAAAACTGTCAAGAAACCACTAACTTTCATCAATCAAAAGATAAGGGAAAAGAGTACACACACTCACACCCCAATTCATACATCACAATCTTTTTTTGTGTCTAATTGTTTTGCAACACGTATGTGAGTTCTGGCAGCAAGTACCTTGTATCTTTTTCAGTTCTTTTCATTTTGTACTTAATATATGTATGATTGTGATCATACCCATTTGACATTGGCTTACAAGTATTGAACTTTAACTAAATGATCACCATGCTAAGTGTTAGCCAAGCTTACAATCTATTATAGTTATATTATTTGATTTATCACTAGTCATTAAGTTTGTTTGTTATTGATTATTTTATCTCTAGTTTGAGTATAGGATAGTTATTGATATTTTATAATATCATTTTCAATTCATTGTAATCTACTATATAAAAAGATATGATCCTTAGTTATTTGATACATATAAAATATCATTCATCAATATATTGATGTTTTGATTATCTTTGAATTTTTTTCATTGCCATTCATGATCTTACACTCAACCTAGTGATCAAAAGCATGATTCTAGATAGCAAAACCTATAAATATGGCCAAATCTTTAAAAATAAAATAAAATATAAAAGCAATAGGATGGCAAAAGTACATACCTCAATGAGATTCTTTCACAACACAAATGAAGAAGCAGCAATAAAGAAGATTGAAGACTTTTTGAAGTGACAAAAGATGAGCATAAATTAGCTCAGGTCTTTTTAACCCATTACTTTAACAGAGTAAAAGTGCAACTAGAATTATTAAATTAAGCAGAATGATTAAGTCTCAATTACTAAATTCTGTCTGACATGCATGGCATATATAATGTGTTTGGTTTAGTAGCAATACTATAATAATGCCACTCTTTGGCTTCAAGTCAAAGATAACCAAGGCATATGGAATCATTGAGGTCACAAATACTGTCATTAGCATAACTAGTTGTATAATAAAACATGTAGTTATGTAGGATTAATTAACATTCACCATCCAGTTTGTATATCTCATTTAAATGTGATGTTTCTTTCTCGTTCCTTTATATTTTAATCGATGAAGTCCTCAAAGTTTGTTTTCGGTTAAACATATACAAAAGAGAAGGGTTTCTGGGACTATATTGGTAAATCAAGTAATGTTTTAGAATTTTACTACTTATGTTTTGTATTTAAAAAAATCATATAAACTTAATCAATCACACTATAAATGCGATTAACCTTAGATACCGCTTGATTCACAGAATTTGATGAAATTGAAAAACACTCCACCAAGGAAATATTTGATGGGTTAAACTGAATCTAATGCTGATAAAATTGAAATTGGAATTAAAATATTGATCGGACAAGAGTAAAGAGACGATAATATCTTTATTCCAATGTAAGGCATGCAAGCATGTTTGCCTAACATAGATAGGCAGTAATCATTCCCTAATGAAGAAGTCTTTTTTAATGTTCTTAAAAAATAATAAATGGGTCAAAATAGTTGTCCTAAGTGCGTTAGGCACTTGAATTAAGTGGTAAACATTGTTTATCTAAGGTGTTTTACATAGTGGTCCATGCACCCATTATGATCATGCTGGTTGATCATGACCACTAACCCCATTAATAATATTGAAGAAGTCACTTGGTTTCTTGTGTTTTGACAATAGAGTCAATGATCTTGTCCCCTAGGCCCCTACTAGCTGGACTTGAGTTCAATAAAAGGTTCATTGGCCCATGAGCTAACACTTGTTACAGATGTTTGAACATGGTTTCTTATCATATAGTTCATGAATGCCTTGGGCTCACAAATAGGGCTGGTTGACCATGTGTTGAGCAATGACAGCAAATAGGGACCAGAGGGTTTAAATATTGTCAGTTTAACTGCAAACTCCCACACAACTTTGGGTTCAACTGTTTGTGGAGGCCTACTTGTACATGTAATAGCTTCATGGGCCACACCTTGATGATAAAGGACAGAGACATGTGAAGTGAACTAACTTGACAACAAAATAATGAATGTGTGATTATTTTCATATTTTGGGTGCATAGTTGGCTTGTGGAACCTGAGTTCATAACTCCCAGGAGACAATAAAAGGCATTTCAAGAATTGTTGTTGCATAACAGGAAATCAAGTGATATTGAACTTTGATTAGGTTACATTGTATTATAAGAATGTTGTTATGAAATAAGACCATTTTTACAGAATCAAAGATGATTTATATGAAAATATTTAGCAATAAACAGTACAAAAGAAGCCCGGTTCATAAGTTCTCAATCAACCATCACCTTTTGTGTTGGTCCCAAACTGCTTGTATACAAGTAGTCGAAGTTCCAGACTGGTGTGAGTGAACCCTGAATGTATGCTTTAGTTTCTTGTTATGCAGCTTGTGTAACTATGTGACAGACAGATTTTAAGTCTTCTGCAGAAAGAGCAAATGCTTCTACCTCAGAAACAGATGCGACTGTCTATGTGGTCCATGTGGACAATGGGAGTGTCTAGTGAATGTGGGTCCAAGACTCATGTCAACAGATCCTCATCACAGAAATACCCCGGGTCCAATGTGACACGGGTTCTAGAAACCTGTTGAATCAGTGGTATTAATGAAGTTTGTACCCAACTGTGCATTTGTCTTACAATTAATAAGGTGAAACCTAAAATTCACCTTCATGGTGCCAATAATTATACCTAGAAGTACAATCATGTGAGTGACATGATTATGCAAAATCACATATCTGTGAGTGATAACTAGAAGCACACAGATTATTTGTTTTTCACCCTTGTCTAAGGGTCTGATTTCCTACCACTGACGGTGAGGAAGTATTAGATATAATTATCACTAATGGTTTATTATAATTATCTTGACTAAGATTAAGAGATATGATTTAATGCGGTTTCCTTTGAAACTATTCTTATTGTATTCCTATATAGAGTTGATCGCATTATAAACAAAAGCATATAGAAAAAAACAAAGAAATGGCATGGCTTCCTTGAATTTGAATTTCTGTGATTTGTCACAATCAACCTATAATCAACAAGACATGTAAATAGATGTGTTAATAACCAACCATTTTTTAATCCTCTAAAAACATACCAGACTCTCTCTAATGGTCCAGTTTCTCTGTCCATTTTCATGTGATCCTGCCTACAACTACTCGTCGGTTTCCCAATTCACTCAGCTCACGTGCAGCAGCTCACGAGCAGCATCACGCATCGCCAAAAGATCCACCCTCTCAACATAATCTTCCACCCCCTGCAATACATTCCTCTGAGTTTCAGACATTTTCTCAACATCACACTCCTCTTTCAGTAGACCCAAACACAGATTAACATCCACTTTCCTCCCAAATTGTTTTCTTTTCATTTCTTCAAGCAACTTCAACCCGTCATCTACCCTGTTAGCTGTCACATACCCTTTAATCATGGTCACATACGTAACCAAATCCGGCTCAATGTTTCTCCCCTTCATCTCCAAAACAAGCTTATGTGCGTCCTCCATTTTCTCAACCAAAGTGTATCCATTAATCATTGTATTGTAAGTAATCAAGTTTGGCTCCACATTTCGTGCCTTCATCTCTACCAAAAGCTTCTCTGCATCCTCCATACTCTTAACTTGAGCATACCCGTTAATCATCGAATTATAAGTAACTAACAATGGCACGATTTCTCGCCCCTTCATCTCCATCAAGAGCTTTACTGCTTCCTCCATTTTCTTCACTTGAACATACCCATTAATCATCGCGTTATAAATAACAAAATCAGGCAAAAGATTTCGACTTTTCATATCTTGAAAGTATGGATTTGCAGTCTCAACTCTCGACGAACGACAGAAACCTGAAATCATGAGTGTGTAGGTTTCTTGAGTTGGAACTACACCTTCAGACAACATTTTATCGAAGAATTTTTCAGCCATTGTGTACTTGTTGTTACTTACGATCACCTGCAACAAACAATTATACGACTTGATCGTCCTGTGGACTCCCAATTCCTCCATCTTCGAGAAAATCTTAACACAATTCTTAACAATATCCCATTTTCGATTGCTTTTTGCGTAACCATTGATCAAAAGAACAAATAAATCTTCATCATAATCAATTCCCTTTTTAGACATACCCAGTAGAATCTGCTTAGCATCATCAAGCCTTCGATCTCTACACAAAATAGAAATCATTTCGTAATGTGTTTCTCTACCATGCTTAAACCCTGATTCCTCCACCCACTGGAAGAACTCCAAAGCACGATTAGGGATTCGACTCAGCACACTGGAAACAAGATTTTGATTGAACAGAGGAACTAAACTTCGAATGGAGCTTTGTAAACCGGTCGACCATTCTTCGTCTTCCATTATCCTGCAAATTGAATCCTCAATTCTTGATTTTTCAATCTCAATCATATGGGCTTGTGATTCATGGGTCGAAAGATGTAATTTGGGGTCTGGGGGTTCTTCATTTGGGGAAACATCTGTAGATAAAGAGAAACTGTAGAGGGGTTCTGATATTCTGGAGAATTTAGTGAAGAATACGTCTTTCAGAGGTCGTATCTTTGATATGAAGATACGACGAGAAGCCATTTTCAGTGATTTTGGGGTTGTTTAGGGTTTTTTGTATCGTGCTCAATGCTTCTATACTGAGTTGACTCAAAGTGGCGAGTTGGTTCCCTCCCTCGGAAAGAAGAAACCAAAACCATAACCCAAATCACAACCCTTATTTTTATTATTATGTCATACGGATCGGCGACGGTGAGGCCGGAACACTACGCCCCGGGACTAGGGGAGGCTCTAACCTGGTGAATTTTCATCGAGATTTATCGGAGCCACCACCAGCCTCTGAAGTTTTAACAAGACGGCTGCCAGCGATATAAAAAATATCAACTATGATCTGTACATATTTATTCACACGTGTCTAATGGTTTGGTATGTTGACATGTAATAATCAAGCTGGAAATGTGTTAATATGATTGATAGATTGTAAGAAGCGGGTACATTAAACAGGTTAGTGGGCCGGGTTTGTTAAACAGGTTGACAAATTGATTTGTTTAACTAAATATGTTAGTCGGCTTAAACATGAAAACCTAAAACCTAAATTTTTCATTTTGTGTTTTGATTTGTGTTCTGAGTTATCACCCCTATCTTTTAACCTCTCGGTCTTGATTTGTAGAAACAAACAACTTTATGGCATCTCAGTTTTGAAATCCTTGATTACCAAGAAAACTATCTCGTAAATTCAAAGTTTGAGTAATAAAAAATACTTAGCAACATATTTTTACATTCACATAGTATCATATATTCAACGTGTAAATTTAACGTAAGAACATCATTTTTAATTGGACATTTTATATATTATTCAACACATGTATACAAATCACTAACCTATAATGTCCATGAAACAACATTTAGACGAACAAAGATAGAAAATTACATATTAAAAATATAAAAAGGAAAATGGGCTTTGAACAATTAAACCCACCTTCAAACGCGAGATGAGTTGAGCTTCACATATATAAATAAAACATGAACTTTGATTTTTGGGCCTTCGGGTAAGGATCATGGGGCAAAGCCCGCTGAGGCCTGGGCTAAGAGACATTAGACACACCTACAGCGGTACAGCCTACAACTATTAATATTTATTATACATCGAATCATGTACTTCCTTAAAATTTGGCTTTATATTTGCCATTATCATTATATGAAACTAAAAAAAAATTAACTGCAAAAAATTTTGCTAGAGCAACCATGAATATGACGCTTAAATGTTAAAATTACACCAACTACTCCAACCTAGATTTACCTTGACCCTATTATAAATCCTTAAATATCCCGTCATCTTTATTTCTTCCATAAGCATTAAGCCTATCAATAAGCACTTATTTGTTCAAGAATATTGTGTTATTTCTTGCAACTTTATTTTCAGTTTTGCACAATAAATAATTAAGGATGTTTTAAAAAAAATAAAACCAGTTATAAAGAATATAGACCAACTAAAACCAGATTTACCGAACATTAATAAACGATAAGTGAAAAACCTCCCAATGTTTTGACCTCATACATGTAACATGCATATGCATGGTTTTACACAAATTCGTCTCCATGAAGTAAGGAAGAAACTACCAAATGTTTGGTGTCGGCTACTTATTAACAAAAGATATGTGTTTTTAGAGACAACATACAATGAACCAAACCTTTGTTTACGATAACCTAAATATCATAATCTAGGAAACCAATTTAATAATGTACTTAAACTATGTTAATATACATTTCTGTATTTTTCAAAATTTTACCAACTTTACAAATGAGTGTTTGGATACTTGATAACGATGAGGGTCAAAATGTAATTCTTCTCATGTATTTAAGATCTTATATTTTGTATATGACTATATGGGAAAAGTTAATAACTATTGTATGACACGAGAAATATGTTTAAAAGCCTATAGATTATTTAAAGAGGAACGTAGTCGCTTTTGAATTTTTAAAGGAGTGAGCACGGGGCATCATTGTCCGTGGGATGGCAAGAGTTGAGTTGTAGACGGATTTTCCTAGTCGAAGTGCATACCCGATTGTTAAAACGTAGTATATGACTGATTCCCTTTTCCTTACCTGTCGGGTAGCCGATTACTCAATACTTGTTAGGCTCTTGTGTTTCGTTGCGGCTATTGAGATTCCAGTATATTAACTTATGTGGCAAAAGAAATTACCTATTGAGATTTCCTTTACGTAACTCAACCTCAAGCTCATCAAAAAAATCGACTAGAAATATGAAGTACATCAGTAAGATTCTAACTACCTTGTTTTTATGTTTCTTAGTTTTGCAACAACTTTAAAAGAATATTATTTGTTATATTATATATTAAAACATTAATATATATTTCACTATGCTATTTACTATATTTCGACAAATATGTATGGGATTGATTTCAGGTAGTCATGCACAAGTACCATACATGTCTCAAAGCTATTTCTTTAATGTAAAAGTTTCACGTATTTACAAAGTTTTGTAAGTCTACAACTAAAGCAACATTAATGTCTTCCTAAAACACGTATTTCTCCCTTTTAGCTGAAGTTTTCTTACTAATATGTGACTATGTTGGATGATTTTCAAGAAAAATAGTTATTGTAAGACTCTTTTAGCGTTTTAATTTGGCTGCAAATCGATCTCTACCTAGCCCCGTTAGTCGAACATTTTTAATTTGAATGTTAGATTAGGTAAATGATTGAGGGTTAAACTAATTAGGATTGCTAATGAGCTCTAATGTTTAATATTCTAAAATAATTAAAATGCTATTGAGTTTGTTGATAATCTATAGTTTTTTTTTTAATTTACATGCACATGTAATATTATTTTTTTTTAATTCCGGCCCCAAAAATGATCGTGCTTTGGACAATCTCCCACCCTGCCCCCTATCAGGGTCCCCCATTCTTCAATGTTTACATATATATAAATGGAAAATGCCTTATATGTCTCTACGGATGTTGTATGTTTTATATTATCATGATTATATTAAAATTTCTGAAAATTTTGATTATTAACAAAAACAAGAAACTAATGTGAAACCTAAACCTAATAAAAACGTTTCTATAAGTTTTGGAAAAATGATAGATAACGAAACTATCAATCAATCCGACGAATCAAAGTCGTCCTTTTCCGTTGCATATTTTCTCCCCAACATACCCCATCCCCCATTATAAAACATTTTTTTTCTTGGATTATTATCTATTTATCTTTATACGTGACATCAATATTAAAAAATTGAGTTCTATTTAGTAAAAATTAATTATTCGTAAGTATAAGTTAAACTTTAATAAATAAAAAAGTAATACTTCAGTACGAACGAGTAATGAAGGTGGGACAAATTTATAAACTATGTAATTTAGCAGCATTTGTCCCTAAATCCAAAAAGAACCCACAATATAAAGCAATATAATAACAAATAACGGTATATGTAACTGTTAAACATATATAAAATAACTTTGCGTTCCCAATGTACGTTAGTTGTTTATCACTATTAAAATCTTGGTATGAGAATAATATCTTCAAGATCTGCATATCTTATTTTAAAACCCTTTTATTTATGTTTTTCTTTGCATTAAAAGTACATTGAACATTGCATGTTATAGCTTGATTAATTCTATCTTTATATTGGCTATAGCATTAGACATGTTACATGAAAAATATTATATTCAGCCAGCATATGAGTTTTCAACTTTTCCGAATAATTCATCTCTCCTACCTCTTAAACTCAATTGTAGGGTTGAATGAAAAATGAAAAACAATTGTAGTATTAACTATTAAGTCCACTAATGATATTTGTCTAAAATAAAACATTCAACCCTTTAACTTGACTTATAAATCTTTTTAACAACGATTTTAGATTTTATAAAGATATATAGATGAAAAATCTATACATTGTAAGTATCTAAATTTACAACCTTTTGATTGTGAACCAAACTACTAACCATCAATATGTCTTATTAATAACTTACTAATATTTAGATTAAAAAAAAGTAAATCTTTTTAACAATGATTTTTAGATTTTATAAAGATATATAGATGAAAAATCTATACATTGTAAGCATCTAAAATTACAACCTTTTGATTGTGAACCAAACTACTAACCATCAATATGTCTTATTAATAACTTACTAATATTTAGATTAAAAAAAAGTAAATCTTTTTAACAATGATTTTTAGATTTTATAAAGATATATAGATGAAAAATCTATACATTGTAAGCATCTAAAATTACAACCTTTTGATTGTGAACCAAACTACTAACCATCAATATGTCTTATTAATAACTTACTAATATTTAAATAAAATAAAAATAAGTATATAAAATAAAAGAAAACCCAAGATGTCATGTGTTGATATTAATAATTTAAGCGTATGCATAATTGCATAAAACTTTATAGATTATCAATATGAATTTTTTTGATTTAAGTTGAAATCTTTGAATCCAGATTCAGAGAATTAAAATTATAATCAAAAGAAAATTAACTAACCCCGCGAAAAATATCAATGTATAGTCTATTTGTGCCTTTGTGGTCTCCACATCCTCGCTTGAATGTTCTATCAAAACGAGATCAGCCTTAAATGAGTAACGGGTCCACATTCCATTCTCATGTATATCCGGCATTTATCTTTAAGTGTTTATTTTAACTTTAGTTCCACTTTTATAATAATTGCCTACCAGTTATATTGATCTGAGGGGTTGAGGGTGTGATCCCTGTTAAAAAACAAATAGATAATCTCAATTAAAATAATACATATCATCTGAAGCAGTGTTATATATTTGTCGTTAAAAAAATATTTTTTTTTTAAAGTATGTTAGAAAAAGAGTTTAAACTTATGTTTTTCTGAATAATATACTTGTGGGCTTCACTCGATTGTTACAATATTTTGAAATAATTGTTTAATAATCATATTTTTGGAATATATTGAAAAAAATTGTCAATCTTTTTGGAACGATGAGTTGGACATTTATCTGCTCTTGCTTGTTAGGATGTGAATCATGGTACTCTTTAGATAGATAATTTAAGTGTCGGGGTTAGTTGTTGAAATAATATTAGCTTAACTATAAATCATGTATAATTAATATTTGTATCAACGAGATTATAATAGGTGATGTAAATTTCATTGAAAAGATTAAAGTAAAAGCTACGCTAATATAGATATTTTTACAAATACATCAGATACGAATAACCAGAATGATGTATATACACCTCTGTTTCATATAAAAAAGCCATAACTAAAGTATACTTTTTGGACAAAAAAATAAGTTTTAGTTAAAACATGACGTTGGTTTGTTTTTTAAAATTAAAAATTTGTCAAGTCGAAATCTTAATAATTGGACATCTTTCCTTAATAAAAAGTGGGTTTTTTTTGGTATTTCTTCCGTGTAAAGAGCATAAGTATTGTTTATTAAATACTGGGTTAGAACCTTATGTATTACACGGGCTGAATAAATAAAATATTAAGTAATTAGTAATGAAAATGTAATAATTATAAAATGATATAAATGAAATTGCATATGAGTAATAAGATATGTAATAAAACAATGATATCATTATTTTAAACTATTGTTTTTAAACCCTAATTGTATTTTTAATAAACATTCATGTTATCCTTAGAATAACTTATATCTGTTAAGCGACAACCCTTCCACTCGGCACCGTCGGTTATTGCAAAAAACTGTTTTAAAAAAATATCAATATTAAAAATTTTCTTATGATAACTCCTAATTTTAGTTTATTTAAATCTCAAAAGAAATTAAATAATATTATAATTGTTTAAGGTAATTATTTAATATGAGAGAGAAACAGAAAAATTAAAATTTGATGATCTAGAATTGTGCTAAATGCCATCTTAAAAGCTTTTTTTATCGTAATCTAACAATTGAATAACATGACATTGACAAATTGCAAAAATCTATAACAATCGAATCTTACTAGTATATTAAAATAGCTATTGAATTCAAAAATGAATAAATTTGAATCGACATGTTTAAGAAAATAGTATTTTTCTTACGAGTCTAAAAAGGAAAATATTATATGTATTAAGCAACGACAATGTCATGTATGCATCCAAATGGTACGGAAAAAGAAAGCAAAAAGGAAGAAAGAAAAGGGGATAGCATGTGATTGGCTGATGGATGGTAGACGACGTCGTTATCGTTATCCAATAGGAGATTTCCCTTTTTACCAAGTAAACATTTTGCCTTTTTCTCACCGCCCCCACGTGCAATGTTATAGATATCACAAATACCTCTTTTAAGAATTACAACTATTCTAGTTCTAATTTAGCACCATAAATATTATTATTTTACTTTCAATCAGTAGGTTTAATATGGTCAATGAAGTTTTTTAAAGTCACACTTCGGTCGTGACTTGTTCAAGTGCTGGTGTGATACATTGAATAATAAATTCTGAACTAATATAACGACTCATTTATATCTGAATAAGCTCGTTTTAAGGTAAAATATACTTATGATTTTATTCAAGTCTATTCAAATTATAAGATGTGTAAATTAAATTCAACCCAAAAGTAAAAAATAAGGGAGGATATGTTACTCTTAGTACTTGAATCTACATAAGATCTAATGCGTGTGTCTGCTTGTGTGTTACCCGCGACCGACCCGATACAACCCGAACCGACCAAACATTACTATTTGCTTTATACATGTCATTAATGCTCAACAATAACTGTCAATAGGTGTTTGACCATTCATTGCATACAACATTTGGAACTTGATCATTCATACTTACCACTTAACAAGTGAGTTTTGTGACCCTTTTTATGTTATACAACTTTACAATCATTTACAAACTTGGGGGAAAAGTATGATCACACACTTTTTATGTTGTACAACATACATACAATTTACATACTTGGAATCAACGTGTTACTGTTTTGTGAGTACTT